>JANIIA010000001.1:25271407-25284736 GCA_027478495.1 Erythroxylum alaternifolium
ATGAGCATGAGATGTGTTTTCCTAATTTCTCTGATTTACCTCACTTGGACCCGTTTCTCTGGTCCGACCCGTTCTATGTAAACGGGATGTTACAATAACAATTTCTATTAGTCTGTAACAACTTACAGTTACTGCATACCAACTTCTTGTTATGTAAATGATAGCCTTTAGCTGATATACATAATTCTTCTATATATACTCAGTGAGGAGAATAAGAAATAGAGAGAGAGAGAGAATTCTTATCATTTCATTGTCTTTATTATTCTCTATAGAAATGCCCAACTTGCCAAGCAGCAACCCAGGTTTGATCATACGGCCTTCAACAACAAACCCGAAAAGCCACAGCCCCACTAACAATTCAACATTTGTAACACAATTTTCTTTCGTTGTTCTGTTCACCATCCCGGCAATGTTCCTCCTCCACTTTATACCATTTAACATGTTATTTTCACTTTAAAATGGCATCTTTTTAAATTTATTTATATATAAAATAACATCAATTAAAGACAGAAATATAGTTAAAACTGATTAAGTCGTACAGAAAATATGCACCGTTGAATTCAACGAGAGTCGAAGATGGATTGTACGACTAATTTAAAGGATTGAAGAAAAATTTGTAAAATTACAATTTTGCCATTGTTGAGTTTTGGTTATTGCAAAATATTTACAATTTTGCCACTTCTTGGTTTAGAACTTTTTACATGCTTGTAATTTTATAGTTTTGCCAGTCATAATTAATTGAAAATTCTACCATTGCTAGTATTTCACTTCGAATTTCATGAAAGCAATGCAAATTTTTAATTTGTTATTAAGAATTTGGGTAAAGTTACATTAGCAGCTAAAGTATTTACAAATTCAATTATCCTTTTCTCCTTTTGAATGCGACTTTAAGTGGTGGGAGGAAAATATAGAGAGTAATTCTCCCAAATTCTCTTTAAAAGATCTTCATGTTCTTCTGATTTTGGTATTCTTTTGAGTATGATTCTTCTATTCTTTCATCTCAATAAACACCATCAGTCCTGCATATTGTTCATACTGCTGATAATTTCACCATGTATGTTCAAAGTGTAGGCATTGCTCAAACACCTAAAATAACCTTGGCCAATACTTTCATTGTTATTAGCCTGTGCTAAAAGAAACAACATTCCTTTACTTGATTTACAATTAGAATCAGATGTTTAGATCAAAAGAACATCTCCCCCAAATTGTATGAGCCTAATATACAAAGGAAAATTAGTGTATCCAAGCAAGTTATGCTTGAGCCTATTGGAGTCATAGCATGCCTAGTACAGTGATGCTGTAACTCGTTTCTTTTCAAACTGATCATAAGCATGTTTAGTCCTTAAGAATAACAGCAGACTAGAAGCTAGCCCTATAACTGATAGACAAGCCCACCAGATAAACGTCAAGAAATAGCAGTTCTTCCCCATGCATATGACAGTGTCAGTATTCATGTTCAGGCCAGAGCTAGCATTGGCATCATATACTACAGCTGCAAGAAGGCCATAGACGAGCGATCCTATCGGAATGTTGGTGATAAGAATGTTGTGATTGACGCCAACGCTCTTAGGACCGAACAACTCGGATGTTATTGAAACAGCTGCAGCAAATATGAATCCAGAGCTCAATCCTACCAATGCAGTACCTATATTCAGTGACAATTCACTCGCTGATGCAGCAAGCAAGAAGAAGGCAATTGGGGTTGGTACAAGGGCAATGGTTAGCCACGCAGTCCTGGCAAAGTAGACCTTCCTGCAGAAGGTATAAATCATTTATATGAAAGCGCATGCAGTATTGATAGATGAATCAGGATAAAATCATATATCTTCAATCATTTTCAAAGCTATTAATGTAAGCATATGAATTAAAATGGAATGAATATGATAACTTACGTGCGAATATAGTCAGGTACTGCTGAAAGCAACCGGCCAAAAAAGGAGAAGGATGAGTAGAGAGTGAGAAGAGTGGTAGTGTTGGAGCCTTGCCCCAAAGATTGTGCTATTTGGCCTAGATTATTGCTGTACACAAGGCCAATTGTCCCTCCACAGAAATATGCAGTATAGTATAGCCAGAAGTCTAACCGACGCACAACCACTGAAGCTGGATGTTCTTGTCCAAGCATTGCCAACTTATCCTTGCCAACTACTGACTCGCAACAACCATCCTTGTTAATATTAACTCTTATTCCATCTAGAAGTCCAACTTCATAATCTTCGTTACTTGCCTCACGAGTAAGGAGCTCTTTGTGAAGCTCAAGATCATCGACATCCACAAGATTGAAGTGAGAGCCTTCAAGCCAAAAGCTGTTATGTAAGGTCCTGTGAAACCAGTCTCTAGCATAGACAACACCAGGGATACATAACGGGAAAATAAGAAGAAGCATCGCTCCAACTAAGAGTGGACGAGCTCTTACAACATTTGATAGATTCGAGCCAAATAGGAGGAGGTAAATTCCTGTGAGGATGGCAATGATATTGAAGATGATGAATATGACAGAATCCCGACGAACACCATCGGGGAAGAGAGGACCTAGAGATGGTTGGTGAAGAATAGGAAGCAATGATATAATGGAAATGATAAGAGGAATAAGAGCATTTAGAAGAAGATACAGTTCCTTTGATGATGGTTCAATTGCATTGCCAATAAGAGCATAGAGAGCTGCACTCACTCCATTGAAGCTTACTGTCAAGGACAAAGCAAGAGCTCGGTTGGCTGGAAAGTTCTTGATGCAAAGAACAAAGCATACAGTGTTGAACCAACAGATGCTACATCCAGCCAACAAACAAAGAAAAGCCACCTGCAAACATTTTCAGAGCAAGGTAACTTAAACAAGAACATAGATGAGAAAATCAAACTATGCATTACTTTGAAACAAATCTGAGGTGGGATGTCGAAGAATTTCTAGCCAAGCACTAAAACTCATTTCCACAAAAAGAAAAGAATAAAAAATCTGCACGTTCACATACCTTTCTGTAACTCTGTATGCTATGCCACTCAAGTGCCTTAGCCTCTACCAATCATCTAGAGAACCAAAAAATTATGAAAGTACGTGTATCAGGGGATTGATTTTTATCTTCGATTTCATTCCTAACATAATCTGATTATAAACTTTGTTGTAAGTGTCACCATATAAAAACAAAGTAAACAGAAAATTAAGAACAAATTCAAAGTTTCGATCTATCGAATAGACAACCTTCAAAATTCTCCATCAATGGCCCCCTGCCTGGCTTTTGGCAGGCTACATCCAACCATACAAGCTCAAGTAAAATGAAAGAATCTTTAGTCCTCTCCAAGTTCAATGAATGTTAAGGTACTGAAGACCAATTTCTGTTGCAATAATCCAATTATAAAACAAGGTAGGAATTCCAGTGGTAAGACGTAATAATGCAGCTAGCCTCCATAGATGAAATGAAGAACTATTTGATCCTTACTGTGAATTAAAAAGTATTTTGATAAAATTGCGCCAACATATCTGTTCAACTGTAAGCAACAGATACATCCGCTTTCTATAATAACATGAATTTAGAAAGCAGAATAATTTTTTTAAAAGGAAAAAGAGGAAAGTAATGGTGAGAAGAGTTTTGCTAAATAATTACAATAACTATACTCCACGAGAGGAAAGTAAAGAATTTTATTTATATTTTATATTAAAGTCATGTTCTTGACTCTCAAATGGAAACAATAATTAGACTTCTTAAGTTTGACCTAATCTAAAATTAACGAATAAAGTTTGAATTGATTAAATTTTACGTCAGGTATAAATTTAAATTTAAAATATTTCATATTTAAAATTAAAGAGGTTCAATCTACAATGACTCAATTCAGTGGGAAAAAATACAAAATTCAGCAAAGTTTGAAGTTTGATTAACCTTTAAATTCCAATTAAGATCGGTCTAACATTCCAAATTGGGTTAAACTTTAATCTCACATTAAACTTATTTGAAAAGAAAAATTGAGTTAGATCAGGAATCTTATATGACTTAAATTGAACCTAAGCCATCATCATATATACCGTCAATTGAATTGAAAAGAATCAGAGGTGCCACATACCATTCAAGGATGGCCGCTGTCGGCCATGGAATGAAGTCAAGTCAAAGAAAGAGATAAAAGTGGCAAACATATCTGCTAAGAGTTCTTAGGAATGAAGTGAAGTCAAAGAAAGAGATAAATAGCTAATATATCTACTAATTAAGAGTTGTTAAAATATCACTTGAACAAGAATTAAAAGTAATTTATATATAAGAATAATCATATAACTTAATATTTTATATTCAGACACACACGTTCCTTATATATAAATTATTGATTTCCTCTAAAATAAAGAATTATGAAAATTTTAACATAATATTATAGACAACATAAGTTAAATATGATATTACAATTAAACTAATTGATTTTTTTCGTAGATATCTTAATTTACAAACAAGAAATTAGAAAATTTAAGTTATTAATTGATTTATTTTTTGAAATATCTTTTCTTCCCGATTTAAATTTCAAAAAAATAGAAAACTAAAATTGTTCTCTTTAAGAGTAATTTCAATGCCTTGTCAGAGAAGAAGATTATCACTGTCCTAAGTTTCCAAGATCAAATAATTCACTTTTCCAACAATAATCGTTCTTGCCTCATTGGCATTAGGTTAATTATATGGAGATAAATATTATTGATATTTTTTAATAATGTTTATTAATAAAATATGTAAGTGGTTAGATATCGACTACGCCACTAATAATGTCTTAGTTATTTATGCGAAGATGGCTAAATGTAACAAGTCATTTCGTTGTACTTATTCTTAGTGTTTTATATCTTAAATATATGAAAAACCACATATCTTATCATTAGTTGGCTAAAAATATATTTACTTATATAAATTTAATTACTAAATATCCCGAATTTAAGTTAAACCATATTACTAGACCACTTAAAATTACTAAAAAAATTAGTAATCAAAATAAAATCTATGTTTTACAATTATAAATTCAATTAATTTTATTTTTTAGAATGAATTATGTTTAACAAGAAATTAATAAGGCCAATACTTTTGAATAAATAAGCTTAATACTTTTGAAATTATATTACTTTATATTAATAACACGCGTAGAATAATATCAAAACCATTCACAACATAAGGCTCTAGCTACTACCTACGAAATGCTACATATGTAAATACACCAATCTGAAATAAGTAGAAAATGACGATTATGAGTAGGAAGAAAGAGTGCAATTATTTTCTTAGTTAATCCACTTATATACCATTCATATTAACCCAAAATGGCAAGAAATTTAAGTGACTTATGATACGCATGGCAAAGCAGTTCATGTATCGAAGACAAAGCGTTGAATTAGAGGAGCATAGTTATAGGAACATAAACCAACTTAAATTTAATATACTATATCAAAAAAAAAGTATTAAATCTTGATAAAATTTGTTAAATATTGAATAATTTTGAAATAAAATTAAAGAATTAGTTTAAAATTTAATTAAAAATATTAAATAAAAATTAATTAGTTTATTAAAATCCACTTAATGCCAAAAAAAACCATTTACCGTTAATTTATCGTCACATTTCACATTCTATATGTTAAAAAGATAACAAAAAGGGGTACGTAAAATTACCAAAATGTAGGGTAAAGTGATGACGTTCCTGATGACTAGCCACTGAAGAAAGTAACCAAAGAACCCCATGAACGCCGCCATGAACAGCACCACCCACAGTGGAAAATACAGCAGAGCCAATCCCGACGACCACCCAAAAGCCTTCCCAAAATCGGACGCCACGGCCAGATAATTCAACTGCACCTGTGAAATCCCCAATACTGTTTTCAACCTCGACGAATAAGCCGAGAAATCAAAGTTCGTCCCCGTGAAGGCCTGAATCCATATCGTGGCGACCAATATCATCCACTTTCGTGACTGTCCTGCCATGCTCACGAAACCCACTTTAATCGCTACCTTTAAAATCGCTGCCAACGACGACGTTAACCTCTCCGGCCGGTGACTGTCAGTGTTTGAAGATTCTGCTTCGTTGTTGTACTTATTGCTTCTACGCCTGTCAGAGTCTCTACGTGGCCTCATAGAATGTGCGTGCAATATATATGGTTATGGTATGAGTATCTGATAATCTTTTTGTTTCCTTTCTAATTTTTGTAATAATTGTTATCCGCTGCTCCTTTTTTTTTTCCCCTCCTCTTGGCTAATAAGTTTCTAAAAGGTGTGCACATGAAAGGGAAGGGCAGATAGGCGAAGTTAACGTGGCAGCATGTTATGGGAGCATATATGTTAGTAAGAGTGCGAAGTGAGTTGACGGGTCGTGTTACCTGACTTTCGGCGTTTCTCTTAATCTCACAGAACTAAAAACCCTCGTCAGGATTCCCATCCATATGCTTAGGATCCACGTAAGATGAATGAATATCACTCGTCGGATATTAGCTGGCATATTCCACTCTTATGAGAAATGGAAAATAAAATAATATTTCATTATTCAAATTGATGCCCTCAATTTTGTTAATAATAATATTAAAATGTTAAATATAAATAAAATTTATAAATTAACTAAATCATCAATTTTATTTGAATGTCTTATACAAATATTTATCAATAAATAAATTCATCAAAGGAAATAGAAATAAATCTATAAAACTTCATATGTTAATTAATAGTTTACTAAATATATTTAAATATTTTAAATCAACGTTATAGTTTAAAAGATTATGCCATTGTTATTATCAATATCTATCCTTAAGTTCAGACATTCTTTGTGCAGGCGAAAGAATAGAGATTATGCTTGGTTAGCTCATGATTAGGTTATCTATTTTTATTCTATTTTTTGAGCATTTATTTATTAGATTCTATTTATTAGATGAATAAATACTCATAAAATAAAATAATAGTAACATGTGAATTGTTCCTAATTAGCTCAATAGCTGTACTTATTTCTCTTTTCTTGAACTGAAAACAAGTAGCTTATTATTGACGATTGGTAGTGGTTACTCATCATCTAATAGGGACAAAGGATGGAAGTTGCAAATTGTAAAAGAACAATAGAACAATATAGATAGAATTTATGTCATACCATCATTCATCCTTCTTTGTTAATTAGAAGGTTGGACGTTTTCCTTGGTGCGTAAACCCTTGTGTTTACATCAAAACAATGATCAAGCTCTATGAATTCATGTGCTTGGCAATAAACCTATGTGCTTTGCTAACTTGCGAACATACTAACGTTTCTCTCTTTTGTACGTTGTTTGATGTCTTTTTTTCTTTCATTTTGGCATTACTTATTGCAAGTGAAAGTAATTTTTGAAGGAACTAGTAATGTCTTGTTTTTGTTGACAAAAAAATCATAAATTTGAATTACAAAAATAAAAATTTTAAAATGGAAAAAATTATGTATATTAATTCTCTTTGAATTTTTCATAACAAAGAGTCTTTTATTTTAAAATATAAAAAAGATTGTGTATATTAATTATCCCTTTGACTCTCTCAAAACTGAAAGCTTCCTTTTTTAAATGGAAAGAAAAGATTTTATGATTCTAGTGATAATAGATGACAAATAACAAAAGAAAGGAAAAGAGCTTCATTAATTAAAAACTAAAACCATTGGTCAAGTAATTGTCTGTAGTGGAGCCCACTACATATTCTGCCTACATCTATGGACACGTGTACTCTTCGCTTACACGACACCGTAATTCACATGTAGCGACAATTGTAGGGGAACAGGTCGAAGTGACCTTTTGCGATATTTCCCAGAAGCTTCCAGGATTTGACTTGAGATGAAGGGGCTTTAGGGCTACGGTATGACTCGATGTTACGTAAGCTGTTATTGTGTATTGTAATTTTGTAAAACAAGCACCAAACTTGCGCAGTTAGTTCATTTGAAATTGAAAACACACTAAACTTGTGATCAGGGGATGGGCTAGATCCAAGTAAATCTCTTCTCACTTGACTTGCAAGTCCTTGAACTCCAGTACACGAGCTTAAAGCCATAGTCGTTAGTTAATTATAAATTTCTTTTTTAAATATTATGGAGGCTCTTAGTTTTACCTTTTGTTTTAATAATTCAGGATGCCAACTTGACGGAGATACAGCATTCCAAGTGGCTTCGGACAAAGCAAAAGGAATGTGAAACATTGGAGAGCTTGGACAATAAGGAGAAACACTTAAATAAGCTCAACAAACACTTAAGGCAAAAGTTCCATTAGAGAATTTCAGAGGACCAACTACACGTTTGTGGACTAAACGTGTTAAAGAGGCTCATAACAATTTGACCGTGGATCTATATGCAAGAGACATGTTAACAAAGTTTATAACGATGATTTAACACTTGAAAAATGTGTTGGACTTGCTAAAGAAAGTTAATTATGTTATACAACTAGAAACAACTTGTTTGTTACAATTAGACTGTTTTGAGCATCTTTAGGCTATATGGTGCAATCTAATTAGGCCGACTTACATTATGCTTTGGACATTTTAATTAAGTTATTTAGGACTTAACTAAGTGCGCTCCAACCTTAGTAAGGCCACTTAGCCCTTTGGTTTATTTTAGGCCTAAGCAACTCGTTTTAAGCTTGTTCGTTATGAGTTTGTATTTGGACAAAATCAACCTTGTGGGTTTTGATCTAAGAAATTAGTTTTAGCATATAAACACTTTAAAACTTGTTTGTAATCAAATTTGATTCCACGTTTAACAAATAAATTGAGTGTTCTTTACATTCCTTTACAGAAATCCTTTATGGTGTTCTTTAAAGACTTTCATTTAAGCGAGGGCTTGTGAAGATCGAAACTCATTCCTTTTCATCCCCAATACCTTTCTAATTATGTGGGTGTGGCAGAAACACCTTCGTAAGTTGTTAGTTCAATCTTGATTTATATAAAACAATCATTGGATTCTAAGTCCATAATTTGTGTTTCATCGATTTAAGGTAAAGAGCATATCAGTTTTTGGTATCAAAACCTTCTTTCATTGTCAAAATTTGTCTTATATTGTTTCTTTACGCTTTATTCAATTCATGTTCAATGTGTTTGTAGGTTCTTGAGTCTTCTTGAATCCTTTCCTGGAATCTTGAATATGGTTTCTTTGATTCTTAAACGTTTCTTAAATTTGTTTTGAGTTTGTTCACTTTGCTCATTGTTTTCTATCTAATTCTTTAAATTTTTATGATAGATATAAACAATCTTGACCATCTTTATCTTGGTTGATTCCTATCTGCGTGTGTTTAAAGAATTGAGTCTGGCTTGGTCTTTTGATTTCTTGTTGAATCCTTGAATTCAGCCAAATGATTGACTTTAAAGAATTGAGTCTGGCTTGGTCTTTTGATTTCTTGTTGAATCCTTGAATTCAGCCAAATGATTGAATTGAATCTTACAATTCTCACTTTGAATCTTGTTTTTTGATTTTGTTTTCTTAAGTTTCTTGTTAAAAATAATGAGAAGAAAAATGTTAAAAAGAAAATCAAATTCGGTTGG
The DNA here is from genome assembly GCA_027478495.1 of Erythroxylum alaternifolium. NCBI lineage: Eukaryota > Viridiplantae > Streptophyta > Magnoliopsida > Malpighiales > Erythroxylaceae > Erythroxylum > Erythroxylum alaternifolium. Next base: position 25,280,872 of record JANIIA010000001.1, read on the forward strand.
AGTCTTTTCTTAATTAATTATCCTTGTGTTATCTATTCCTAAAGTTAAAAAGACTAGAAAACTCAAACTTTGGTGGTTAGGGAGAAACTAACGCCAAATTTGTCTAAAACTAATCTAAATCTTTGTTTGGCCTACTTGCACACCTGAATTATTAATTGCTTTTCTCAATTATATTCCTAACTAAACAGAAAGTTTAGAGCTCAATATTGCAATTCCTAGTTTCTAAAAATAAAGATGAGGCTAAAACAAGAGAAGTTAAGGTTCTTATTATGTTTTCAAAAAACATTCTTTACATTCAAACATATTATAAGAGCTTGAAAAATCTTAATTCTTTAATTAATTTTATTATGATTTTTCAAGACAAATCGGTAGGTTCCTAGAGTCTCCAAACATCTAGCTTGTAAGTTTCATATTCTTTGGTGCCTTAGTTTCATTTTTCTTGTTTTCCTTATATCAAATTGGTTCTTAAGAGGAGAGTTGTGAGTGATTTAGAAAGCACAATATGTGAGGAGAGATTTTTTTTACTAACGTTTTCTTACAAGTTTTACATCATATCTAATATTAGAAATTCATCTTCTTCTAATAAAGATATAGAAGTTTTCGAAGATGGAAGGATGGAAAGCAATCCTTTAATGATGAAATCAATACAAATGTTTTTTGAAAGGACATTTAAGAAGATGGAGGACATGAGGCAGAAGATAGATGAGATGTCATTAAGGTTAAATTCTCAATCCAACCTAAGGGAGAGGACAATCAAACCTAGAAACACACAAGATGAGTTTGATGATGACGACGATGACCAGTTTAACACCTTTGAAGATGTGGATAACTTTAAAGGGGCAGAGGTGGTTGTAGTAGAGGAAGAATATATAGGAATGGTAGGGGTAGAATCAGATATGGGAATGAGAGGGGCCTTGAATTTATATTAGACAATATAGGTAGCATTAATATGAAAATTCCTACCTTTTTCAAAAAGTTAGACTCGAATGTGTATCTAGAGTGGGAACAAAAAGTGGAGTTAGTGTTTGAGTGCCATAACTTTTTTAAAGATAAAAAATTAAAATTAGCAGACTTTAAATTTAGTGATTACCAGGTTACGTATGAATAATTCTAATTAAATACCAATTATACAAAATAAGATCTAGTATGTTATATTGATCTTTATCTATTAAATATCTCATATTTAATCATAAAGCTTTTCAAACTTTATAATCAAGTCCAATTTGATTAACATATTTTTGCTCACTTCAACCTATTCTTTATGTGATACCCATTAGGTTCTCAAATATGTTGATAATAATTATATAAATATAATTAGAACTAGATAAATTAAAACTTAAATTTAATTTATCTTTAATTCTCTAATTAAACAATTTATAATCATAGATCAAAATTGGCGACTAGTAATGCATCATGAACACCTAAATATTTAGGAATGTAAAAGTAGTTTTGATTAATCTTTTCGTGCATAATTTTTTTAGTACAGTTCAATCATTTCATCATACAATGTTTCGATTAGACATAGAACATGAAGTTAATGTCCACTCTATTTTGAGTTCAATTATATTAATTCTATACATTAGTTATTGATTCAATTAATGATATTTGTAAACTATTTAGAAAATGTCATTTCACCTTGGTTAAGGATTTTTCGAATCAATACTAATCGAGAATAATAGAATATTCTCTCTAATTACTTGAGGATGATGAATCATATCTTGATCACTCAACTATCTCTATATATTTTAGACTACATTCATTGACTACCGAATGAATGAATTATGATCATAATAGGTCATAAGTAGTATCAAAATATAGCAATCCCTATACAAGATAACTTTGGAAACCTTAAGTCAAATGATAACTTATACAATTATCACAACGAGAATTTTCGTAGACATACTAGTAATGTTCCAAATGAATTTATCATATCATGTTAGTTTCGTGAAATTGTTCTCTAACAACTACTCACATGTTTGTTTAAATATCTCTATACTCTAGCCTATGAGATTAACTACTTCCTTTATAAAGAAAAACAAACATGTGCTAATCTTTTTACATTCTAATAATGTCCAGTCTTAATGTAATATCCCGTTTTTCCATACTAAAGGGTAGAATCCAGATTAATGTAAATGAAAAATAGTATTGAGAAATTAGAAAATGCATTATATGCTCATGTATATCATTATCATACACACACGTGAATTGTTGATTTTTGTACACATTACAAAGACTGTACATGCACTCATTTGACATATTTCGGAGTATAAATGATTATGATGTGAATAGTGATTATTATGTCTTGAATTTTGATTTGGTGAGTATAATTATTAATTTAGAATTTTTGGTGAAAATTTGAGAAAATTTTGAAATTATGGTATTTTTGGACTAGAAAAAAATATCAAGTGGCAAGACAAATTGATTCATGGTAATAGAAGTAAGTGACACATGTCATTAGAAATTATTGATAAGTTACATTATGATTTAATGACAAGTGTCATAGAAAATTGGGAGACAATTGAATTAGAAGGAGACAAATGGAATAGTTATTAAAAGGGCCAAGTAGGGAACATAAGAGGAGGACATGTAGTGAGTGACAAGTGTCATGCCACTTGCCACACACCTCACTCTCGATAAACTTACATTGAAAGACTCTTTTTATTTTGTCTTTCATTTTACTAAATACTCTTACCCTCTTTGTTATCTTGTTCTCTTCTTCTTCACTCACAATCTTCTCACCAACCTTCACAACGTTGATCTTTGCCCAACTCCTTCACTTTGTTTCTTCATGATCGTTGTTATCTCTTCTTCTTGATGAAACCTAGCCTATTTGACCTTGGTAAGATGATGATCGTGTGATGCTTAGGAGCTAGGGTTTATATGATTTTGAAGAAGCTTGAAGTTTAATCAAGTAAGTTATACATCAATCTTCATGGGTTGTTTAAATATAAACATATGTGATTATAGTTTAAAGGTGAAATTATCATGATAGTTGAGCTAAATATATGCTATAACGTGGATGAGGAAATAAGTAGGTTTATATCATATTTTTGTGTATATGATGAGTAATAAATTATAAAATGTTATAAGGATGTTTTTAAGATAGATTGGTTATGAAAATGATGTTTGAATAAGGGTTTAAAGTTGATGAATGAAAAAAATGTATTTATGACCTATTTTTGTATATAGGATGAGTATAAGAAATTGATGAATGAATGTATATGGTGTATTCTTATTTTGAGAGTATGAAAAATGTGGATTTTAGGTTGTTATGTAAATGTACTAGGTTATGAATTAAGGGTATAATAAAGGTGAGATTTATGTTTAAGAAAGGTGTTAAGTAGTGTTCTTGAAATGAAAAGAACTAAGATGATAGTGAATCGTAGAAATCATGTGTTGTTTTTGTATGATTGATAAACAATAATTTATAGATTGTTTCATAGATGCTTATGAGTTAGAAATGATGTGAGAATGATGAGGATATGAAGTCTAAATGATGAACTATGTAGATGATTTGTTTGATGTATTGTGAAAGAGATAAAATATGGGAATAGTTAGGATTACATGAATGAACGGGATTAAGTGAAAGGAAAAGAATCAATTGAGTAGAGTTTTGTGAGTTTTAATATAATCAATATGGTAATTAGCTTAGTTTGAAATGAAGTTGCATAAATGGACATGAATTATGGAAAAATTGGAGTGTTAATGATGTTATTTATGTTGTGGAATTAGTGGAAAAATGAAAGGAGAAAAGGCAGAGCACAATCGTGGCAGAGTCCCCATGATCGTGTGTAACATCCCGTTTCCAGAGAACGGGTCGGACCAAAGAAACGGGTCCAGATGTGGTAAATTACCACATCTCATG
>JANIIA010000001.1:25284836-25309590 GCA_027478495.1 Erythroxylum alaternifolium
CGCCACCCTCGCGGGGCACGGATCCGGGTATCACCATCGATATCGGGTTCGGGTTCAGCGGGAGTTGGGGTGTTACATCGTGGCTAGTTACACCAGCTTCTGTCACGATTGTGGAAAAGTCCACCATAATCGTGGGCAGGCACAAAGAGAGAAATGTTATCTTTTAAGTGATGTTTAAAATAATTAATGCTAAGGTATTTTCTTATAATGTCTCTAGGCTTAAATGAGGCCTTGAATGAACCTAGTTTGATGATGAATTAGGTGATTAAAGTGAGTAAGTTGTATTAGGTATAAATGAATGATTAAATGATGATATTAAATGATCATGAGCTGTAAATTAAGGAAATATACCCGAAATAGTCAAATAGAATATGCATTGTACATAACACATATACATATGTGTATGATTGATGATAAATATGATTGTGCAAATTAGTAATCTATATAAATGTGTGTATTGTATGATACAGAAACATAAATCGAACTACCACATCCAGACATTGCTGGGACGTTAAGGCAATAACTATCTGGAGCATACTGTGAGTAACCTAGATGTTTCTCACTAGGAACAATAGTATTTTCCTGAATTTTGATTATTGAATTGATAATTATGTGAATGTGAAAAATGTCAGACATTGATGGTCTGAGGAGTTTGATAACTGAGATCATACTGAAAGTGCTTCATTAAATGTGAATTAGAAAAAAATAAGAATTCTCAACCAAGTTGTTGAATGCCGAACTTAGGTCCGATAAAAATGTGAAAGTGAATGTGTAAACTGAATAAAAGTGACTAATTGCATATATGTGATTTTGATGCATTTTATTACATGATATGCATGATAAGATAAAGGCAGTTGTGACTGGAGTAGCCAATGAAAAAGTGCTTAAAGCTTAGAATGTGTATAAGAGCCACATGCTCAATACGTATAATGAGCCCGATATCTACAGTGGATATGGGACAGTTATCAATGGCTTTATATCTACAACAGATACGGGACAGTTAAAAAGATACTCGGTCACAACAGATTAACAACTGAAAGTGAGTCATATGTGCATTGCATATGCATTTTGATATGTATGTTTTGAATGATTGAAATGGTTTATTTGAACCGTTCTAAATGAGAAAAGTGAAATAAGTGAACAAAATTGTATTTCATGCAATATGATGATTAGTGAAGTGGTGTTCATTATATGATGGTATAAAATGTCTGTGAATTTCGAATGTAAATAGTTTGTGTGAATTAACATGAGTGAGCACATCGATGATGGTTCTCTCACTGAATTCGCAAAACTCATCAAAATTGCGATGTGATTTTTCAGATACAGGAGAGGAGACTTAGTTTTTAAGACATCCTAGACGGAGTCTAGTTCTGACTTTTTGGACATTAAGAAATGACTCAAAGGTCAGTCAGCTGAGAATGTGGAGTCTAAATCAAGTGTTTTTGTATAGATCTCATGTCATGTAGAACATGTTGTAAAGTCTAGTAAACACGCAAATGTTTTGGATATTGTATATATGTATGGATCTTGTAGTGTAAAACTACATTGTAAACTATGTTTTTATTTATGAAATGAGGAATTGATCATTTGGATATTCCAGTTTTATATTATGATGTCATATAAGTGAATGAGATTGCTTTAACATGCCGCCTTTATAGGGCACGTATGCGAATGTTCTCGAGACATTCGGGCACGTTCTAGGTGAAAATGGGGTGTTATACTTAATAGAGCAATGACTATGAACAATTTAGGAATAATTCATAAATATAAATCTTATCATAATTTCATTTGTAATGTATAATTATCTCATGGACTTTATTATATACATCTAAATATGTAAAAGATAAAGAATGTCTTTAAATTATTTTGTTATTAAACTAAGACGAATCGATTGGCTGTAAGATATAAACTAATAAGGAATTGTTCCCAAATATGGCCTACTACACTGTAGTTGTTGGTGTATATTGTTGTAAACTAGGCAGGATGATGCAGTCGGTAGTATCTTGCAAGGAATCTCCTCCCAAAGCATACATCCAAATAAAAACTCCCACACTTTTATCAGAGATGGATATTGCAAAATAGGAAATTTGAGGGTGAGCCTTAGAGTAATTTGTAAAGTTACTCTTTTGTGATCATATATAAGGTTATATGTTCAAGTCACAGAAACAACTTCTTTGTAAAAATACAAAAGAAAGGTTACGTACATTATGACCTTCTGTGGGAGCCTTGTACACTTGTTAAGTTATGTTGACTTGGAAATGTGAAAGCAGCTGGCGATCTTCTCAGAGAGATGGCAGAGAACGAAATTCTTCCAGATACTGTCACTTGCAATGTGTTTACAAATGCGTTTTGCAAGAAGAAAAACTGGAGTAAGCTTTTAAAGTGTATGATAATATGTCTATAATAGGAGTACTGTGGGTGAAATTACCTGCATCCCTTTGATTGATAGGTGGCACGTATCAAAATCCACAAGTCAATTATGTTTTGGATTTCAGGCAAGTCTTTAGTTCTTAATTTGATATTGCTTGTATTGTCTTGGAATTTATCGGTGCCAGATTATTTCAAAGTAATTTATGATATGAGATTCTATGCGATTCTAACTTTTTATACTTGACCTGTGGGTTTCAGAGCTCTTGTTTTTTGAAATCTACGGAACTTATCTTCTAATTAATGGGTTGCCTTGATTGTCTTAGTTGATAATTGAGTTTGCATTGACCTTATTTTAGCTTTCATTTCTTCTATCTTATCCTTGCTCTCTCTCCCTCAATTGCATACTTCTTATTATCTCTTTGTGCTGTGATACATATATCTGTTGGAGCTAATATTGGCATTCATGCTGACTACAGGAGATGCTGCTCAGTCAATAAAATATGATGCTCTTATTAAAAATCGAATATCTTGAGACTTGGGTTTTCAGGGTTTAGAAGCCCTTACTCAAGCAGACTGTCGAGCTGACTTGGGGGTAATAATATTCGGACCACATAAGCTGTTCAATTTTAGAGTTCTTTCCTACAGAGTTGGCTTACAAGTCTCGACTCTTACAAGGTCTCATTTTCTTCTGTTTAATACAGTGGCTATTACTCTTGAGTAATGACATTCCCTTAGAGTTAAAATTGTCCTTCACAATTTTTTACGTTTATCAAATCCCACTAAAGTGTTTGGTTTCTGATAATTGGAATAGGTTTTCAACATGCATGGTGATGGTATGCAAATGACATTTCTGAACTCTTGTGAACTCCTTAATTGCAAAAGATACTATTTGATATTGGTGACAGTAATAGACAATGTAGACTGAGTCAGGGTGGTGTCCTGAGCTTTATAGACTTCATCTTAACGACTGACTATATAGAAAACCAGGTTAAAATTGAAAAGAAAATATTATATCGGGAAACACTAGAGCTGAAGATGTGTGACCGACATAGGCTCAAAAATTGAGTCAGATTCCAAGGCAGTGGCTAGTTCTGGCCACAAAATAGCAGAGACTGTCCATGAGCCATCATTCCTACCACTTGGCCTTTGGTTCATGTATGCAACCCCTAGTTTCTTTATAGTCGAATATACCGTCCCTAGCACAGGACTTCCAAATCCGAAATCCAGTTCAGCAACCGGAAACCTTCTCCCTGATGACAGAACCAGCGTTGGACCTCCTCGACCAAGTACAGCGTTTGACATCATCAAACCAGGCCTGTGACATTCTATCCAATCAATCAAGTCCAAGAAATGTGACTCATTGGTCACCTTGGATATGGCATCATGAACTTTGCTGGCAACATCTGGCATAGAACATTGTTTCAACTCTGTAATATCTCCCTCTGCCGTAGCTATAGACAATACGTTTCCTACGTAATTTGACATAGAGCTCTGAGATGCATATAATCTACCTCGTCCGTCGACTAACCATCCCATCTTGCACGTTTCATGCTTTTCATTGATGACATTAGCCATAATCTTCCATAAATAGGCTGAAAAAGCTTCAATTTTAGTTCTTTTGCAACCATTGGTAGAAGCACGCCTTTGCAACCTGTTGATGTTTGAGATATCAATATGGTACAGTCGTTTCAGCAGGATTTTGGTTGTTGGCATGTTTATTATCTCTTCTATAGTACACTTGACGAAAATCTGGTCCAAAGAAGGGTGATAAGTAGGAGGGTTACGTGGGCGGAAGCTCCTCCTGTGATCTGGCATGGAAGATATCGGCTTGTTTTGAGCAATCTCAGACCATGAAACCAGGAATTTACCAAAAGAACTTGCATCCCCAAGAGCATGATCAAAGGTGAATGTTACTGAGATCCCTCCGCAAGTGTAATTTGTTATCTGGGCTTGAAAAGGAAAATCCGGATTGAGAGAGATTAGTTTATCTTGCAAGGTCTCGTTTAGATTATAGAAGTCTAGTTCCCTCAAGGAAATGTTCGCATGGCCTTGTACAACCAAGGCACCAGTATTATCACAGATGATCTCCGGCTCATTGCTACTTGGATTTTGAACAATACGACCTGCGAATGGATAATAGTAACACAGAGTTTTTGCAAGTGAGCTCTTTAGAGACCTCAAGATGGATGGAACAGCAACATTTTCTGGATTATGGTATACATAAAAGTATGTGATAGGAAAACGGCCGCAGAGCAAGTCGAGGTTTGATAGAGTGAGTATGTGAGGTGTGGACAGGGTATCAACAGATCTAACAATACTTCTTTCAGTCAAGTGTACTTCAAAGCTTCCATGCAGTTTATCCTCAGCTTCCATTAGACGCTCAACTTACAAATGGGAAAAATCTCTCCCAGCTGGATTTGCATTCACTTGAATGCAGTTTCGGAGCAGAATGAAGCATGCATATATTATATAGAGGAAGAAAGGATGCTTATTAGTCCATTGAGCTTGGCTCGAGGGAGCGGTAGTAGTTGATAACCTACTGAAATCAACTTGTTGAAATGAAATAAGTACTTATATGTTTGAGATTGCTGTTTTGCTAACTCTAAAATGTGAAAATAAGTGTTTGGTAAGTATGGTTGCGGTTGTTGAAAAGAGATAAAATGACTAAAAAGCTTATTAATTTAATAAATTATTAATTATTGTATAAATAATTAAAAAATATATTATTAGTCATATAAATTTAAAATTTAAAATTATTAAATTAAAATAAAACATATGAATAAAATAAATTTAGTAAAAAACATTTCATAAAAAATATTATTAGTCATATAAATTCAAATTATAAATAAGAAAATATTAAATTAAAATAAAAATATAAATTAAATAAAGTTAGTAAATTAAATATTTCATAAAAATATTATTAGTTATATAAATTCAAATTATAAAAATTAAATTATTAAATTAAAATAAGAGGACGATACATTAGACTTGCTTTCTATTAGTTGAGGGTATAATGAAAAATAATAATTATCAAAAGGTTATTAATGGAAAGTAAAATTTCTACCGCAGACGTACTTTCTTACAGCAACCCTCTTTTTGCTTATCAATTTTTACGGTGGCACTGCACTTTCCTCCAATCTCCGGTTGTTCGCTCACTGATCCAAACGTGTGATTGCGTTTGGAAACTGCGGTGGATAAATATTTAGTGCCTATTTGAATGGGCTTATATTAGTAGAGCTTTTATCAGTAGAGTTTTTGTTAGTAGAGCTTTTCTGAGAAGAGTTTTTCTAAGAAGCCAGTTGATTGTTTTTTGAAAGAGCTTCACACAGTAGATTGTTTGGCAACATAAAAATAAAAAACGCTTTATTAATTTTAACTATATTTTAATTTGTAATAACAAATGTTATAGTTATTAAATAGAATATTTTCCACAAGAAAAGTCATTATTTATGTAATAAACTACATATTATGAATAAATTATTAAATTAGTTATTCGAAACATTTTTCAAAATGTTTAAATATGTTCTTCTTCATGTTAGAGCAAGAGCCATTCATGGAGGCAAATGTTCGTGAATATATATGAGTTTCTTATTAGTTCACCGATACTTTTATTAGTTGAAGGTAGACAATTTATTGGAATCTACATTTCAAGTCTTTAAATAATGAACTGAAAACTTTTGCGAACGAAGATATCAAAATTTGAGCAAGAAAGTGCAAATTTTCATGGGACCTAGCTCTACTACAAGAGCGGAGGTATCACCTGGACCACCTCTAACTGGGGAGGGTATGGTTCCATCCTCTCCCTCCACTTTTCATGTCAGTCTCTTCATCTCAGACTTCTCCTGGTTTGTTGGCAGGCTCATCTCCTTCAACTCTTTTACCTGAAAACTCAAAAGTCCCATCAAGAGTAAAGCGAAACTGAAGCAACATTGTAGAAAACACATAGAACTAGAAGTCAAGTTTTTGAGTATCTATCAACGCAGACCGATGTCTACGTTAAAGATCTGCGTTTAACGCAGACGTTGTTCATCTGCGTTAACGCAATCGTCTGTGTTAATGCAGACGTCGTAGATGAACAACATCTGCATTGTTCGTCTGTGTTAACGCAAACCTCGTCTGTGTTCAACGCAGAATGCAGACAAAGGCACGCAACGCAGATGTTGTTCGTCTGCGTTTAACGTAGAAAAATAATAAGAAAGATAACAAGAAAGATAACACAGAAAAATAACAATAAAGATAACAAGAAAAAAAACCCTGTGAGTTGATCCGTGGGTATCTTGAAAAGATGAGTTGCTGCGTGTTTGAGAAGACAAAGTTTTGTAAACAGAAAACCAAAGAAATACAATTTTTGATATATACGTAAGTGACACAAAATTCTCTACCCGAAAAAGCTAAAATAAGGGACTTTTTTGAAAAGCTCCAAATTTGAACTTTTGAAAAAGCTATATTTTAGCTTTTCAAAAAATTATTTCTATTCCAAAAGTGCTTTTGAAGTTTACAGCAAAACACTCATTTTTTCCTTAAAATAGCTTTTGCGGTAAAAAAAGTACTTTTCTACCTGCCAACAGCTGAACCAAACGCACTCTTATTCCCATCACACCGCAGATCTAAACGCAGCCTGAAAGTCCAATTGATTTTAGCTTAGTTTGGGAGAACGGTAGTGGTTGATAACCTGCTAAAATCAACCTGCTGAAATTATAATTATTTATTCTCAATAAATACTTATGTGTTTGAGATTGTTGTTTTGGTAACTGTTGAAATGTGAAAATAGATGTTTGGCAAGTACGGTTGCGATTACTTAAAAGAGATGAAATGACTAAAAAGTCCATTGATTTAATAAACTATCAATTGTTGTATAAATAATTAAAAAATATTATTAATCATATAAATTTAAATTTTTAAATAATAAAATATTAAATTAAAATAAGAAAATATAAATAAAATAAATTTAGTAAATAAATATTTCATAACAGAATATTATTAGTCATATTACTTAAGAGCATAATAGAAAATAATACTTGTAGTGAAGGTTATTAATGGAAACTAAAATTTTTACCGCAGAAGCAGTTTCTTACCGCAATTCTCTTTCTGCTTATTGATTTCTGCGGTGACACTGCACTTTTCTTCAACCTCCGGTTGTTTACCACATATCCAAATATGTGACTGCGTTTGAAAACTACGGTGAATAAGTACTTATCCTTATTGTACTGCAGATCCAAATGTATCGTAGATCCAAACGCAGCCTTTGACATTTAATCAATTTGCATCGGTAACTCGCGGATGGTCGAGTTTGGCAGGCAACATCATTGTTTGTTGAATGTGGATTGTCCATTTGGAAAGCCAAAATAATTGATGAGCGAATGGCATGTTGAGAAATTGAGCCTGGTGAAGAAAAATGGTGAAAAGTACAATAATAGAGAGACTTCTGTCTACCAACATTCCATTTAAGGAAAAAAATAGGATGTCATAATTAGGATACATTCAGGAATCTTAGGCAACGGGCCATTTAACATGAATCATAGCCTCCTTGACAAGCCATTAAGCAATATGGAACCTCTTATCATGACCACCTCCTCATTGCTCGGGAAACATGAAGGTGATATACGCCGTTGGAAGTGTTTGAAATAATGAGTTTTGGCCATAACCAATCACTTTCTCCGAGTATCAATAATGGGAACAGCTATGGTCACCACTGCTATGTAAGAACAAAAAAAGTACTTGTGATTAATATTGTGGTTAAAAGAGTAATTTAATAGTTCTATAGTGAGAAACAAACTAGATCAGAGAGGCGAGAAATCAAGCAATTAAAGAGAAATACTAGTGAGAAATAAATCAAACAATAGAGAAAAAAAGAACAAAAGTTGCAGTGGGAGAGTTTGGATGACCAAGTCCTGCCACTGTTATATGTTGAGCGTCTAAGGTTCTTTTTTTTTTTTTCTGTTTATATGTTTATCTGTTTCCTTGTTTAAGTGTTTCCTTAGTTTTTGATACCATGTTTGGAACAACCTATCTCTGCAACTTTTGTAGGTTTTTAAGGTGTTTTAGTAACCAGGCTTTGACTTTGAAATTGTTAAACTAAGTTGGGAATAATACTTGATTCTGTTTTAGAAAGAACAAAGTTCTAATTTTAACCTCACCTGTATTGATGGATGTAACAGGGAATTGGTGAATTCTGATAGAAACTTTTCAAGTTTGAGGATTTCAACTTGCATACTGGAAATGTTTGCGGAGATGGAAAATTACATCTTGCAAACTGTTCTGTGGCACATGGTTTTGAGGATGGTTTAAAGAAAAAGTGTCTCCTTTGCAAGTTGATGGTAATTATGAATCTTCAAGTAATGATGATTATTTTAAATTTACCGTGTTACGGATTATTTGATATTAGTGGACGATTACGTCTATTAGTGGTATGAAAGGGAAATAAAGAACTAAATATTTGGAAAAAGTAAATTATTATATCTTCTATTTGAACAAATAAATCGCTCTTTGGTGAAAGTCTTCTTTATAATGGAAATTTCTGAAGAGTTCTATATCTTCTGGCTTTTCAAGTGTGGAATGGGAAAGGAACACTCTAAATACGGATGTTATATGAACGCTCAATATTACAATATCTTATAGTTGGTTTTTGGGCTAAAATTGTAATTCAAAATCAAATTTTTCATCATAATATAACTTAAATTGTAACATTTAAGAGCATTCAAGTTCAACCATAACATTTTCGAAACGTTTAAAGTTGACTTTCAATAAATGAAAATTTTAACGGAGCTAAACTTACATCAGTTATCACTGATATGAAACTTTTTATATTTTAAAAAATCTATTAATGGACTCTATTATCATATATATGCTAGTGATACAATGAACCCAATTAACAAATTTAAAATAATAAATTAAAACTTTTTTATTTTATTTAATTTTTAATAAATATATATAATTTATTTTTTAAATATATTGACGGAGCTCGAATGATATAATGTAGACTATATGTGATTATAGAGTCCATTAATATTTTTTTAAAAAATAAAAAGTGACATGCCATGGTGATATGACATTTAATTGACGAAAGTTTAAGTTTGTTTAATTTTTTATCTATTAAGGATCTATTTTGAATGTTTTGAGAACGTTACGATGAATTTAAACGATCTAAAACATTATAATTCAAGTTGAATTTTGATGAAAACTTAGAAGTTTAAATTACACTCTTTATCTTAGTTTTTGAGCATAATGTACTTTGCTTTTGACACATCTTTTATAAATGAGGTGAGTTATACAATAAACATAGTAGAGATAGTCTTTGAATTTTGTGAGTATAAAAAGAATACATAAAGTTTTAAATTTTCTTTTTCCACGTAACTTAGATTATGAAATTCCACAACTTATAAATCTAGAACTAGAGCCTAATAAGCATTTGGATCAAGTCAAACTTAGAAAAATATAATTGCTTATTTACACAGTAAAGATGTTACTAGAATAAGGAGATAACTATTTAAGAAGAAAGAGATTCTTAATAACTGATTATTGTCATGCGCTTAGCAAATGTCTACCTGTCAATGGATGCATTGGCTTATTAACCCAACGACTAGTCAAGATTATGTATCACAATTTTTGGGGCTGATGGTTCCTTGTTTATTGTTAGCTTTCAAATGTTTGCATTTATTGCTTTTGTAAGCAAATTTTGCATATATGTTTGAATCTAGAAATTTATAGAACTCAAATATGTACATTCATATTCATAATTCTATTGCAATATAATGACAGAGTTTTAGAATACCCACCTTTCTCTAATTCATAGATGTAAACTCTTTATCCAATTTGTCTCTTTCCTAACCTTCACCTCTCGATTTCTTACTTGATGAAATTTATTGAGAAAACCCAAAAGACAAAGATAGAACACAAAAGAACTTCTTATGTAAATGTTATCTACCAATCAACCATAAAAACTTCCCATCACAATTACCAAAAGGCTATTTAATAAATTATTAAAATTTTTAATTGCCCTTTAACTCATGAGTCACTTAAAACGCTAATTTCTAACATTCTCCCATTTGAATCATATGACTTTATGCATTTTATTTGATCAATAATTTAAATAATCATAATATAAAAAAGTCATTATTCATATACCAGTATTATCAGTAATCATAATTAACTATAAAACTGATAAAGGTCATGGTAGTCAAACATTATTAATTCAATATGCTCCATTCTATATACCACTACACTAACGCTTCTCCTTAATCATTATTGTATATAAGAAGTACATAAAAGGATTTAACATTAATGTCCCTTTTAAGGACCCATTCAATTTTCCAACTAACATATATTGTATTTAAATACTTAAAGAAGAAAATAGAAAATTTAAAATAATACATTCATTTATGTGTAAAGGTTTTCAAATACATAATAAGAGCTAATACAACAATACTATTTAAAAATCATTAGTACACATAATGACCATGTTCTTTATATGACCAAAAAATATTTGGGCAATAACCCCTTCATCAAAAGGTTAACTAATATAAGATCATTGCTAATATTCTATTGAAACTCTACGATTGGAACCTCCTTTATAGTGACAAGTATTTCAGTTCTATTTGTTTAACACTTTTGGAATACTTATTGTTATTGGAGAAGAAAACTAATGCATAATTAGCATAGTAAAGTTTTGGTGGCTTGACTATATTGTCTATAATCTTAAGCTTTGAAATAAGGTTCCACAGTCATTTAGCCTAAATCATGATCTCAAAGTATGCCATAAACTTAGTCTCTAGAATGCATGTAGTAATTACAGATTCCTTTGCACTCTTCTAAGAGATGACTCTTCCAGCTAACAAATAAATGTAGCCAAAGTTAGGTTTTTTTATATTTACACAGCCAACAAAATCTGAATATATGTATCCAACTACCTCAAGGTTATCAGATCTACTAAAAGTGAGCATAAACTAGGGTCCCAACCACAAATGCATATGAAATTGATTTCATTTACTTATATTTAAATCATTATTCAGACGTTGCATGAGGCTAAACTTGTCCCCTTTCTAAATTGGAATGGGTGATGTTGAGCATTTGTCTATCCTAAATCTCTCAAATACTTTATTAATATAGGCCTTTTGAGACAAACTCAACACTACTTGTGATCTTTCATAGAATACTTCTATTCTTATCATATATGTTGCCTCACCCATTCGTTCATTTCAAAATGACTAGAGAGAAATTTCTTAGTCTCACTTAATAAACCAAGATCATTAGCTGTAAGTAAGATCTCATCAACATACAAGACCAAAAAAATAAACTTACTCTTATTAACCTTAAGATATATACACTAGTCAAGGGTATTTTCTTTAAATCCAAAGGAAATAATATTATCATTGAACTTAAAGATATCATTACTGGAAAGCTTTTCTAAGCCCATATATTGACTTCTTTAGTTTATACACTATGTATTCCTTTCCAGCCTTTATGAACCCAGTGGTTGGTCTCTATAGAATTCTTCCTCTAAATCCTCATTCAGGAAGGTAGTTTTCACATCCAATTGGTGCAACTCCAAATCATAATATGCGAACAAAGCCCTACTAATTATGAGTGAATCCTTCTTCGAGACTAACGAGAGCATCTCCTTATAATTAATGTCATCTTTCTGAGTAAATTCTTTAGCAACTAGTCTAGCTGTGTAGAAGTTTTAGGTTACCAAGAGAGTCACTTTTGGGTCTTAAAGATCCATTTATAGCCAATTCTCTTGTAAACTTTTGGTAATTCGACAAGATTGCAAAGACCATTATGTTCTATGGATTTGAACTCATCTTTCATGGAATCTAACCACTTAGCATAGTTTTCATTATTTATAGCTTTTGAAAAAGTCACTGGATCATTCTCAATTCCCAAGTTATTTTCAGCCTCATGTAGATATACCACATAGTCATTAGAAATTGAATATGAAGTGAACCATAACAAAAAGCATTAATTTATTATTCTTCATGATTATAAGGCGGTTCAATAATTTGTGAAACAAAAACTTGAGTAGGTTTACAAACTACAGACACTTGTATAGCCGTAAGGACTTGCACTCCCATTTCTTGAATATCCACCTTATGTGGTGTTTAACTCCTGTTAGTCTCACCATATTCAATGAACCTAAAATTCCCAGTTTCCATAATTCTTGAAATATGGTTAGGACAATAAAATATAAACCTTTTAGACTTCACCAAATAGCTAATGATATAACCATTGATTGTTTTTTATCCATTTTCTTTTCATATAGAATATAATGCCTAATTTATAATTATAGTTGGTTTTTTTGGGCTAAAATTGTAATTTCAACATATAAGTTTTCATCATAATATAACTTAAATTGTAACATTTTAGAGCATTCAAGTTCAATCATAACATTTTTGAAACATTCAAAATTGACTTTCGATAGATGAAAGTTTTAACAGGGTTAAACTTACTTCAGTCATCACTCACATAAAACCTTTTATATTTTCAAAAATCTATTTATGGACTCTATTATCATATATAGGCTAGTGAGACAATGAACCCCATTAACAAATTTAAAATAATAAATTAAAATTTTTTTATTTTTATTTAATTTTTAATAAATATATATAATTTTTTAAAATATATTGATGGAGCTCATATGATATAATGTACATTATATGTGACAATAAAGTCCATTAATATTTTTCTAAAACTATAAAAAGTGACATGCCATGGTGATATGATATTTACTTGACAAGTCTATTTAATTTTTTATCTATTAAGAATCTATTTTGAATGTTTTGAAAATGTTAAAGTGAACTTAAACGTTGAATTTTGATGAAAACTTTGAAGTTTAAATTACACTCTTTACCTTAGTTTTTGAGCATAATGTACTTTGCTTTTGACACAACTTTTATAAATGAGGTGAGTTATACAATAAGCATAGTGGAGATAGTCTTTGAATTTTATGATTGTAAAAAGAATACATAAACTTTTAATTTATCTTTTTCTACATAACTTAGATTATGAAATTCCACAACTCATAAAGCTAGAATTAGAGCCTAATAAGCATCTGGATCAAGTCATACTTAGAAAAATATAATTGCTTATTTACATAGTAAAGATGTTAGTAGGATAAGGAGATAACTATTCAAGAAGAGAGAGATTCTCAATAACGGATTATTGTCATGCGCTTAGCAAATGTCTACCTGTCAATGGACTCATTGGCTTATTAACCCAATAACTAGTCAAGGTTATGTATCACAATTTTTGGTTGATGGTTCCTTGTTTGTTGTTAGCTTTCAAATGTTTGCATTTATTGCTTTTGTAAACAAATTTTGGATATATGGCTGAATCTAAAAATTTATAAAGCTCACATGTGTACATTCATATTTACAATTTTATTGCAATATAAAGACAGAGTTTCAGAATAACGACCTTTCTCTAATTCATAGATGTAAACTCTTTATCCAATTTGTCTCTTTCCTAACCTTTGCCTCTCATTTTCTTATTTGATGAAACATATTGAGAAAACCCAAAAGACAAAGATAGAACACGAAAAAACTTGTTATATAACTGTTATCCACTAATCAACTATAAAAACTTCCCATCACAATTACCAAAGGGCTATTGAATAAATTATTAAAATTTCTAATTGCCCTTTAACTCATGAGTCACTTAAAAGGCCAATTTCTAATATTCTCCCACTTGAATCATGTGACTTCATGCAGTTTATTTGATCAATAATTTAAATAATCATAATATATAATAGTCATTATTCATATACCAGTATTATTTGATAAAGGTCATGGTAGTCAAACATTATTAATTCAATATACTCCCTTCTGTGTACCACTACACTAGCGCTTCTCCTTAATCATGATTATACATAAGAAGTACATAAAAGGATTTAATGTTAATGCCCCTTTTAAGGACCCATTCAATTATGTTTTCAACAACATATATTGTATTTAAATACTTAAAGAAGAAAATTTAAATTTTAAAATAATACATTCATTCATTCGTAAAGGGTTTCAAATACATGATAAGAGCCAATACAACAATACTGTTTAAAAATTGTTAGTACACATAATGCCCATGTTCTTTACATGGCCAAAAATATTTGGGCAATAACCCCTTTATCAAAGGGTCAACAAATATAAAATTAGTGCTAATATTCTCTATTGAAACTCTACGATTGGAACCTCCTACTTAGTAACAAGTATTTCAGTTCTATGTGTTTACACCATTGGAATACTTATTGTTATTAGAGAAGAAAACTAATGCATAATTATCACATTAAATTTTTAGTGGCTTACCTATATTGTCTATAAGCTTAAGACTTGAAATAAGGTTCCACAGTAATTTAGCCTAAATCATGATCTCAAAGCATGCCATAAACTCAGTCTCTATAGTGCATGTAGCAATTACAGATTCCTTTGCACTCTTCTAGGAGATGACTCTTCTAGCGAACAAATAAATGTAGCCAAAGTTGGGTTTTTTTATATCAACACAGCCAATAAAATCTGAATATGTGTATCCAACTACCTCAAGGTTATCAGATCTCCTAAAAGTGAGCATAAATTAGGGTCCCAACCACAAATGCATATGAAATTGATTCCATTTGTTTATATTTTAAATCACTTTTCAAACGCTGCATGAGGCTAAACTTGTCCCCTTTCTGAATTGGAATGGGTGATGCTGAGCATTTGTCCTTCCTAAATCTCTCAAAATACATTATTAATATAGGCTTTTTGAGACAAACTCAATACTAGTTGTGATCTATCATAGAATAATTATATTCTTATCATATATGTTGCCTCACCCTTTCGCTCATTTCAAAATGAATAGAGAGAAATTTCTTAGTCTCACTTAATAAACCAAGATCATTAGCTGTAAGTAAGATCTCATCAACATACAAGACTAAAAAAATAAACTTACTCTCATTAACCTTATACACCACTCAAGGGTATTTTCTTTAAAACCAAAGGAAACAATATTATCATTAAACTTAAGATACCATTATTGGAAAGCTTTTTTAAGCCCGCATATTGATTTCTTCAATTTATACACTATGTATTCCTTTCTACATCTATAGTTGGTTTTTGGGTGAAAATTGTAATTTCAACATCAAAGTTTTCATCATAATATAACTTAAATTGTAACATTTTAGAGCATTCAAGTTCAACCATAACATTTTCGAAACATTTAAAATTGACTTTTGATAGATGAAAAATTTAACGGGGTTAAACTTACATCAGTCATCACTCACATGAAACCTTTTATATTTTAAAAAATCTATTGATGGACTCTATTATCATATATAGGCTAGCGATACAATGAACCCCATTAACAAATTTAAAATAATCAATTAAAACTTTTTTATTTTTATTTAATTTTGATAAATATATATAATTTATTTTTTAAATATATTGATGGAGTTCATATGATATAATGTACACTATACGTGAAAATAAAGCTCATTAATATTTTTTAAAAATATGAAAAGTGACATGTCATGGTGATATGACATGTAATTGACAAAAGTTTAAGTCTGTTTAATTTTTTATCTATTAAGGATCTATTTTGAATGTTTTGAAAACGTTAAGGTCAACTTAAACACTCTAAAACATTATAATTCAAGTTGAATTTTGATGAAAACTTTGAAGTTTAAATTACACTCTTTACCTTAGTTTTTGAGCATAATGTACTTTGCTTTTGACACATCTTTTATAAATTAGGTGAGTTATACAATAAGCATAGTGGAGATAGTCTTTGAATTTTGTGATTGTAAAAAGAATACATAAAGTTTTAATTTTTCTTTTTTTACATAACTTAGATTATGAAATTCCACAACTCACAAAGCTAAAATTAGAGCCTAATAAGCATCTGGATCAAGTCATACTTAAAAAAAAATATAATTGCTTATTTACATAGTAAAGATGTTAGGAGGATAAGGAGATAACTATTCAAGAAGAGAGAGATTCTCAATAACTGGTTATTGTTATGTGCTTAGCAAATGTCTACATATCAATGGACGCATTGGCCTATTAACGCAATGACTAGTCAAGATTATGTATCACAATTTTTGGTTGATGGTTCCTTGTTTGTTGTTAGTTTTCAAATGTTAGCATTTATTCCTTTTGTAAACAAATTTTGCATATATGGTTGAATCTAAAAATTTATAGAACTCACATATGTACATTCATATTCATAATTTTATTGAAATATAAAGACAGTTTCAAATTAATGACCTTTCTCTAATTCATAGATGTAAACTCTTTATCCAATCTCTCTTTCCTAACCTTCACCTCTCACTTTCTTACTTGATGAAATATATTGAGAAAACCCAAAAGACAAAGATAGAACATAAAAAAACTTCTTATATAACCATTATCCACCAATCAACCATAAGAACTTCCCATCACAAATACCAAAAGGCTATTTAATAAATTATTAAAATTTCTAATTGCCCTTTAGCTCAAGAGTCACTTAGAAGGCCAATTTCTAACATTCTCCCACATAAATCACGTAACTTTATACAGTTTATTTGATCAATAATTTAAATAATCATAATATACAATAGTCATTATTCATATACTAGTATTATCAGTAATCATAATTAAGTACAAAATTGATAAAGGTCATGGTGGTCAAACATTATTAATTGAATATGCTCCCTTCTATGTACCACTACACTAGCGCTTCTCCTTAATCATGCTTATATATAATAATTAAATAAAGGATTTAACGTTAATGCCCTTTTAAGGACCTGTTCAATTATGTTTTCAACAACATATATTGTATTCAAATACTTAAGAAAAAATAGAAAATTTAAAATAATACATTTATTCATACGTAAACGGTTTCAAATACATAATAAGAGCTAATACAATAATACTATTTAAAAATCATTAGTACACATAATGCCCATGTTCTTTACATGACCTGAAAATATTTGGGCAATAACCCCTTTATTAAAGGGTCAGCTAATATAAGATCAATGCTAATATTCTCTATTGAAACTCTACGATTGGAACCTCCTCCTTAGTGACCAGTATTTCTGTTCTATGTGTTTAACAACTTTAGAATACTTATCATTATTGGAGAAGAAAACTAATGCATAATTATCATAGTAAAATTTTAGTGCCTTGACTAAATTGTCGATAATCTTAAGCCCTAAAATAAGGTTCCACAATCATTTAGCCTAAATCATGATCTCAAAGCATGCCACAAACTCAGTCTCTATAGTGCATGTAGCAATTACAGATTCCTTTGCACTCTTCTAAGAGACGACTCTTCCAGCTAACAAATAAATGTAGCCAAAGTTAGGTTTTCTTGTATCTACATAGCCAACAAAATCTGAATATGTGTATCCAACTACCTTAAGGTTATCAGATCTCCTAAAAGTGTGCATAAATTAGTGTCCCGACCAAAAATACATATGAAATTGATTCCATTTGCTTATATTTTAAATCACTTTTCAGATGTTGCATGAGGCTAAACTTATCCCCTTTCTCAATTGGAATACGTGATGCCAAGCATTTGTCCATCCTAAATCTCTCAAATATATTATTAATATATGCCTTTTACGACAAATTGAACACTACTTATGATTTATCATAGAATATTTCCATTCTTATCATATATGTTGCCTCACCCATTCATTCATTTCAAAATGAGTAGAAAGAAATTTCTTAGTCTCACTTAATAAACCAAGATCATTAGTTGTAAGTAAGATCTTATCAACATACAGGACAAAAAAAAACTTACTCTCATTAACCTTAACAGATATACGCTAGTCAAGGGTATTTTCTTTAAATCCAAAGGAAACAATATTATCGTTGAACTTACGATACCATTGCTGGAAAGCTTTTCTAAGCCCGTATATTAACTTCTTCAGTTTATACACTATGTATTCCTTTCCACATCTATAGTTGGTTTTTGGGTTAAAATTGTAATTTCAACATCAAATTTTTCATCATAATATATCTTAAATTGTAACATTTTAGAGTATTCAAGTTCAACCATAACATTTTTGAAACGTTTAAAATTGGCTTTTGATAGATGAAAAATTTAACGGAGTTAAACTTACATCAGTCATCACTGACATGAAGCCTTTTATATTTTAAAAATCTATTGATGGACTCTATTATCATATATAGGCTAGCGATACAATGAACCCCATTAACAAATTTAAAATAATAAATTAAACCTTTTTATTTAATTTTTAATAAATATATAATTTATTTTTTAAATATATTGATGGAGTTCATATGAAATAATGTACACTATACGTGACAACAGAGTCCATTAATATTTTTTAAAAAAATATAAAAAGTGATATATCATGGTGATATGACATTTAACTGATGAAAGTTTAAGTCTGTTTAATTTTTTGTCTATTAAGGATCTATTTTGAATATTTTGAAAACGTTAAAAGTGAACTTAAACACTGTGAAACATTATAATTCAAGCTGAATTTTGATGAAAACTTTGAAATTTAAATTACACTCTTTACTTTAGTTTTTGATCATAATGTACTTTGCTTTTGACACATCCTTTATAAATGAAGTGAGTTATACAATAAGCATAGTGGAGATTGTCTTTGAATTTTGTGACTGTAAAAAGAATACATAAAGTTTTATTTTTTCTTTTTCCATATAACTTAGATTATGAATTTCCACAACTCATAAAGCTGGAATTAGAGCCTAATAAGCTTCTGGATCAAGTCATACTTAGAAAAATATAATTGTTTATTTACACAATAACGATGTTAGTAAGATAAGGAGATAACTATTCAAAAAGAGAGAGATTTTTAATAACTGATTACTGTCATGCGCTTAGCAAATGTCTACTTGTCAATGGACATATTGGCTTATTAACCCAATGACTAGTTAAGATTATGCATCACAATTTTTGGCTGATGGTTCCTTATTTGTTGTTTGTAACACTGAATTTTTTGAGCCCTTTTGTATTAGTCTATACCTGTAGATACTACTATATATTGACATATTTATGGTTGTATATGAGTTAAAAAATGTATTTGAATACTTCCTTCATAAGGATAACGTTTGCTAGTCTTTTTACATTCTATTAATGTCCAATCCTAATAAACAATTTAGGAATAATACATAAATGTAATCTGAACCTCATAATTATAATCTCATGGACTTTATCCTATACATCTAAACTTGTACAAGATAAAGAATATCTTTAAATAATTGTCATTAAACTACAACCAAATCGATTGGCTATAAGGCATAAACCAATAAGAATGAGTTATTTCTAGTATAACTTAAAAGACTATGGGTTTCTTTATAATTATATATGGTGCTTGCCGTCATTAGTGTGATTGGAAGTTTATTTGTTTCCCATTTGAAATATATATGTTTTCATTGTGGATTATTTACCATAAACCTATAATCACACTCATCATGGTTAATTTTGATTGAAGAATTAACATATTACTTTTATTTTATAGGTTCGAACTGAAGAAGGAAAAAAAAGAAAATAATAATCAAAAGTTTTATTAAATTGTGGCTAATATGGGAATGATAAAGCTTGGATGTAGTAAACTATTTAGAAGAGGTGTGAAATCATCTAGCATGAAAGAAAATAATATGTCAAGACCTTTTACAAATTTCTTAATGAGTATCTATAATCCATCAAAATTATATTGGAAGAAGAGATGAACTAGAAAGTAGAAGATAAAAAAGAGAGAATGAGAAAGCAATTAGAACAAAAGATAGTCGAACACTTAAAAGTGAAAAATAATTAGAAAGAGATAAACAGGTAGAGAAGAAATGAAGCAACAATTGTCTCTCTCATTTAACTTTAGCTTGTGTAAGCTAGCACGACTAACAAAGACATGCTTTCTAAGTTAATTGCACCTAGTTAATCAAGAAGGGAATATTATATTCCTCCAAATCTTACATATCAACATAAGAAACATTAGGTGATAAAGTTCCTTAATTCACTCATATTGTACATCATCTTGTTATCTTTTTTTATTAAGATTAATTGTAAATTATTTTTTTCTTATTTTCCCATTTGCAAATATTTGAATAATTATTTGGAGGCTGCTCAATGTACTAATATACCAATGGGAGGAAATTTTTACACTTGGTCAAATAAGCAAGCGGGACATTACTTGATGAGGAAGAAGTTGGACAGAAGTGTAGCAAACCTACAATGGATAAGCCTATTTCCTAATTGCTACTAGAGGTTTGCTAGCAGTCACTTATTCAATCATACTCCTATTATCACTGCACTAGAATCAGAGAGAATTATTCATCCTTTCCGCTTCAATGATTTTTTGATACAACTTGAAGAGTTTGAAGAAGGAATTTGGGTTACTTTGAGGGCAGAAACCCATGGAACAAAGCAATTGATATACTCGAAGAAAATGCAATTAATCAAGTAAGAGATGAAGACTTTATACAATGCTAATATTAGCAACACTCATCATCTGGTCAACACGGCTAGGAAAGCTTCCAACAGCTGCAATACAATAATCCTGGAGATCAATAACTTTAAACAATTGAAAGGTTTGGTGCACAATTACTCTCAAGCCTTATTATTTGACTACTCGCTCTCCAAGCAAAGAGTAAGACTAGAGTGGATGAAGCATAGGGACCATAACTCATCAGTCTTCTACAAAGCTATTATGTCACGAAAGGATAAAAACTAAGTGATATCTTTAATTGACAACAACATCACCCTTGACTCTTAGACACAACTCTTACAAGGGTCTTACGATTACTTTAGCAAGATTATGAGTGTGACCACAGAAATGCAATCTTCCATGTTGTTCCTTAAATATATTCTGAATGACACCATTTCTCCAGACGAAGCAAACCAACTAGTAAAATCTGTAACTATACAGGAAATCAAGGAGGTGCTTGGAGCTCTTCACCCTCATAAAGCCCCTGGCCCTGACAGCTTTAACGTCAATTTTTTTTAAGGAAACATGGGCTCTTACTGGCAATATGGTTTCTGAAGCAATTATGGAATTCTTTGCTAATGTTTCCCTTCTCAAAAAAATCAACAAGACCTTTATTACCCTTGTCCTAAAGAGTGGGGAGGTGACCAGCTTTGCAAATTTTAGACTAATTGCTTGCTGCAACTCCTTGCAGAGGATCATCTCTAAACTTATTATGAATAGGCTCAAAGGCATACTACACAAGCACATCAGTCATACTCAAGGTGCTTACATACTAAGTAGAATAACTAAGGATAACATCCTACTACTTCAAGAGCTCATTGCTAACTACTTAAAGAAGAAAAGCAAGCCCAACTGTTGCATCAAGATTGATCTTTGGAAAGCTTATGATAATGTTGATTGGCATTTTCATAAAGTGGATTGAAGAATGCCTTACAACCTCTTCCCATAGTATACTGATGAATGGGAAACCTTCCAGATTTTTTCAAAGCACCAAAAGGATCCGACAAGGGGACCTGTTATGTCCTTACTTATTTGCATTAGTAATGCAGACACTTCATAAAATCATTGAGCACGCTTTGAATCAGACGAAGGCCTTTAAATACCAATCCAAGTGTAGCAGATTAAAACTAACTAATCTCTATTTTACAAATGACTTGTTAGTACTCTCGAAAGCTAATACCACCTCAGTCACAATCTTTATGAAAGCTCTAAAAATCTTCTAAAGAGTCTTAGGTCTACAAATAAACTGTTACAAAAGTATTATCTTTTTATCTAAGAGTGCAGCCCCTCTACAATCACATATCACTTCTTTAATGAGTCTTCAATTACAAACCTTTCCAATGAAATACTTGGGCATTCCCATCTCTCCTCTTATACTGAAAGCTAGCGATTATGCTGAGTTATTGGATAAAATACAAACCAGAATGTCATCATGGAGCTCTAAATACCTATCCTGTGCAGCACGGGCTCAACTTGTCAACTCTATCCCCAACTCTCTCAACATCTATTGGGCAACCCATTTGGCTTTTCCAGCTTCTATTTTGAAAGCTACTAACAAACTATTCAATAATTTCTTATGGATAGGAAATTAAGAAGCAAATCACAAGACCTTGGTGAAATGGAAAGAATTGTGTACTTCTGGAGATCGTGGGTTTTTGGGAATTAAATCCATCAAGCTCATAAACTCCACGCTACTTACTAAAAGACTATGGAGGCTAATGGATGATAAACAATCTTTATGGTGTAGATGGATTCACCATTACTTCATTAAAACTCAATGCCTATGGTCTATAAAGTGTTCCCACATGCAATCTACCTCACTTAAGGCCATTCTAAAACTAAGAGGCCAACACCAAACAAGCTTCATTGCACTTATAGGTCATGGAAACTCCACTAATTTCTAGTATGATAACTAGCTTTTGGTAGGACCTTTGATCAATCATAATGGAGCTGAACCGCTTAAAAGTTCCTTACCTTTAGAAATCACAGTAGCTGAAGCTCTGTAACATAAAGGAATTATCGAGAGAAATATTATCCCTATATCTCTAACTGCTAAAATTTGTGGCGTGTATTGCAACACTGAACCAAATAATCACATTTGGAAGCACAAGACTGATGGTAAGTTCTCCAACAAGTCTTGTATGGAAATATTCTTTAAACATCTTCCCAGGCTGGCATGGACTAAAGACACATAGGCTAATTACCTTCAACCTCGTGCATCATTGACTTTATGGCTTGCAATGAAAGGGAAATTAAAAATAGTGGACAAATTGGCCAAATACACCCATCTTCTAAATTGGTGTTGTCTATGTAGACAAGCAGAAGAAATAGGTGAACACTTATTCTTTGATTGTGATTTTATCAGTAACATATGGTTAGAGATCTGCTGCAGGTGCTTGGCAAATGGAGTAATTACCAAACTGAAAAATCTACACACACTACGGCCAAAATACAGAAATAGCACATCGCACAAGTGTTTTTGGATTGCCTTATCTTCGATAATCACTGCGAAATGGGATGAGAGAAATCTAAGAACATTTCAAGACCAAATCACCTCCCAAGAACAACTCTACATTTAAATACTATATCATTTAGCTACAAATATGCGCAAAAAAATAGACACTATCACATGGTTCCTATCTATTCCAATACTGGAATGTATGACAAAATCCAGTAACAAGAAAGATGCATAACGTGACATATTAGTCACAATCTCCAATGCATAAGTCATGGACGATCTAGATACACAGCTCCTGCCTCCTAGTCGATCCTACAACAAATCAAGTACATAACTTGCCTTCAAAGTTGGACTGCCAGATTAAACAAAGATGAAGGGATCTCACATATGCAGAGTTTTAAGCTCTTTTGCAATTGATTGTGTTATAGTTAAATACTTTGGCTGACTTATCCTTAGTGTTGTAAGACTACTTGATTTGCCTTCAAGGCTTAATTCATTCAAAATTTTCAAAAGAAATTATAATGCACCTGCTGTTAATTGAAAATTTCATGCCTTATGATTGTTCATAAAAAAATTGTATCATTGTGTTGTTAGTTTTTGAGCTACATTAATTATCTTGATTAAATAAAGGTCATAATAAAATAGTTGGTATTTCATTCTTTAGATATATAAACATATTATAATTAACACAGTTGTTTTAGAATAATTCTAATAAACTTATTGTTTCCTTTTATAAGAAGGTGATGATTAGGAGTGAATAAGGAGGTACTTTGTGGAGGATTTTAGAGTGCCCAAATATATTATTCTTATTTTTATTTTGGTTGATACACTTATATTCCATATATACTAGAGGAAGATAATATGGATGCATATTTTAGTTAATATTTTTTTGATATTGTATTTTAGATATGTTAAAGGTTGAATTTCACAAGTCCATATGAACTATATAATACCACATATAAATATAGTTTTTTAGTCATTGAGATTAGACAATATATTTTTTACAGTATATATTAACGTATATATGATTTTTAATACTAGTATTGTTGTGTTAATGAAAGTGATTGGTTATTCTTGATTATTTATTTCTTTTGCCTTTTAATACAATTATATTGCTCTATACAAGTTTAAATTTGTAGCTTAATAAATAAAAGGCATTGCCTTTATACCATAATTCTCTTGTTGCATTTTAGATGAAATTTTGTTGCTTTAGTTTAACGCAGTTGTTGTTTTTGGTAATTCCATGTTGCAGTAATTTTCATTGAAGTTTGTTCCTTTACAAGTAATTTGTTACCTACTCAACGATAGAGTTTCTTTTGCATTAACCTAATGTTGTTAATGAAAGGTTAAGGGGCCGTTTGGTTCAACTTCTGTTTTTCTGTTGTTGTTTTTGGTTTCTGTTTCTTGTTTTTTGTTTCTATTTTTTTGCTTAAAAAAACAAAAACCTGTTTGGTTGAGATTTGTAATATAAAAACTGAAAACAAAAACCTGTTTGGTTGAGATTT
>JANIIA010000001.1:25311670-25330415 GCA_027478495.1 Erythroxylum alaternifolium
AAGCGTTCACAACGGCGAGTTCATATAGAAAAGCAGTGGAGATATACAAAAGCAGCAGCAGTGGAGATAATAAAAGAGATATGAAAGCAACGCAGCAGTGGAGATATACAATAGCAGAAATCGTAGAAACAGAGAATAACAGGGTAACAAGTAAAGAAAACAAACGTAAACCTGGACAGAAAAAGAAAAATCATAGCTGACCTGAAGATGGAGAAGAGTCGGCGGCGCAGAAACAAAGTTGGGGTAAAAAATAAACCTGTTTTAAAATCATCCGAAAACGTCTTTTTTCCGTTTTCATAATCTCGTTGCAGTTTTTTTATTTTTGGAAACAGAAACAGCGATAAACGGGGGCCAAACGTGTTTTGCTAAATAGCTTTCTTTTTTATGAAAACCAAAACGAAAAACCGGTAAAAAAAACGGAACCAAACAGGGCCTAAACTATTGCTTTTGTTGTTAGATATTGTTGCTTAAAAAATTAATTCATTGTCTTGTAAAGACTCAAATTGTTACTATATTCATTGAACATTGTTGCTATATTTTAAATTTTTTCATTGCCTTAATTAAAACTTCAAACAATATTATTCATTTTGTTTCCTAATTAAGAAATTTTGTTACTTCATACTTATAGCAATGTCATTTTATTTGACTGCATGGATTATATAGCCTTAATACAAAGGCAATAATAATTACCCTTCAAATATGCTTTTACATGTTGCCTAATACATCTTTGTTGTAATGGACCAATTTAGAATTTAAGAACCAGCTGGTATGGAAAACTCCCTCCTTTTAAGGGATTGTCTGTCTCTGAACGTTTAAGCCGCTTTGGGTTACACTGAGTCTATTACTTTGGAAATTAAACTCTGATTGTTTGTACTGCTTTGAAGTTCAAAAGAATTCGTACAATTTAATAGATGATCACAGTCTTTTTTTATTTCTTGGGGATCAATGATCCACTTGGTTGATAATTGTGAATTGAATTAAGACCTTTTCTGAATATACATAGGGATCTTTATCTTGATGGGGATCAAGCTTTGAATAGTTCAAAGCTTTACGGATTTTTGATTTATTCGGTTTTTTATCAAAATTTTTATTGATGTAAGCACGACTCAATTTTTTATTAAAATTAAAAGTTTGGTATAAGGAATGTTCTTGCCTCCCTAGGGCGAATTTATGTTTAAATCTAATGGCCAGCCATGAATAAAAAGCAAAGAGTAGTGAGACTACAAGAACGTTCAGTGAGACAAATTAATGTAGGCATCGATCTTCATATTGATCACAAGTCACAACTACAACGACAAAACCATTATCTTCAAGCATCATTTAACAAACAGGGAGTAACAAAACTCTAAAAAGTAATAAATGACAAAAATAATAGCAGTGACATAGCCAAGATGCTGAAAAGGCATGCTAGGAAATTCATAATCTACATAATAGCAGTTGAACATAGTTTCTATATATAGATAGATAATGATCTCGTTCTAGTGATAAATAGGGGTGCAACTAGCTAGCTGCTAAGAGTAGCGGTTCATAGTCAAAATCTAGCATTTGGCAGGACGAGGAAGCTTGCACTTATCAGGAAGCTGCATGGCCAGGTTTGGATCGATACCAAGTGAAGGCAGCAACTTGGATTTCCTGTAGGAGCAAAGGCAGCGCATGTCAGCGTGTGAAAGCGCTGAGCAACACTCGGTAGTTGGTGGGGTTGGGTTCGGCGGTGTCACCGAACCCTTGCATGACATTAGTCCAGAGGCTGGCATGTTACATATGGTTTGTGCATTGGAAACCTCAATCATCCCGTTGCTGCCTATGGCGACCAGCACCACCACACCAATAATAAACATCTTTTGGAATGTTTTCATCATGTTTCTGGGATCAACGCCAACTTTAATTTTGTTTCCTCTTATTCTTGGGATTCTGTGGAGTTTGTAAGAGTATTTATATAGAGGGAAAGGAAGAATAGGGTTAGAATACGGAGTTAGCCCGTGAATGAATATTGGCAGGTTTTGCAAGTAGCTAGTCACTCTGTAGTGTCACGGGCCTCGCACTTGTGGTGAAGAGTAGTCGTGGTGTTTTTTTTCATCCTTTAGTTTTTGTTGTTTATACTTCGATCCACCAATACGTTTAGTTTCCGCCAATAGATTTGAAATTATTTCACTTTCGACAAAGTTACACAGTCCAATGTGGATAGAATCTTTTGAAGTGTAAGGGTGAATCATCATCTTTCATATATAAAGAACATTAATATAAAGACATCAGCTTTGGTTTTACATCAAAACTATACCTTTACTATTTTGATAGCATATCGAAATGAAAACCTCTACAAGAGAAAAGTAAGATCTGACATAAAAAGCAAATAGATGAGCAATGAATATCAGCAACACCAAGGTTTTAGACCCATCTTTGTATGTAAAGTGAACAGAACATGCATGCTGCACTTGGACATACCAACAACATGCTAGAAGTAATTCAATATTCAATTACTTGTGAATCTGAACTAAATTCTTCTAAACACCATCAGGAGCTTTTCTGAATTCATTAATTAATTCAAGGATATTCTTGGATTCATAATATAATGATCATATGTAGAAAAGCCGAGTGAGAAGTAGCCTTCAGATCAGTGAGTGCTACAGTTAACAAAGAGAAGAGTCTGGAGCATCTTGAAGTGCTGGATGAGGTGGTAATGCCTTAATGGTCCAGGTGGAAGATGAAATTGGAGAAAAAGCTATTAGTCCATTCATGTAATGAAACGGAGGCTGACACGCAATTCAGGCATGACCAATAAGTCAACCCTTCCAACTTGTGTTTTCACTCAACTAATATGACCTCACTTACCTCAATGCGCAGTAATGGAACTCATCAAACTACAACAAAGTAGACTTTTGGCTCTTTTTCTTCCCCTACGATTTGAAATTCATAGCTAAAATCACCCTTTAGCTACGAAATTCCAAAATCATAATCAATTGTAATAACATTGCTAGTGTGAAATGGTTCGCAAGTTCTTTTTATAATAATTAGTGACGTTTAGCATAGGTTACTTGTTATACTTGTAGCAAATAAGATTTGGCAACATTTTTTAGCTGTAGAATTAGTTTCGTAGCTAATTGTTTTATCTACGAAAAATTTTTGGTAGTTAAAAACATTTGGCAACATGTTTTAACTCTGAACATATTTTCTTAGCAAAATGTTTTTAGTTATGAAATAATTTTCGTAGCTAAAACACATATTCGATAACTATCGGCTACGAAAATATATAGATTTCGTAGTTAAAAACTTTTCACTACGAAAATTTATTTGTAGCTAAAAGCAAAAAAACAAAAGACAATAAAAAGGATGTCGTTTTATCCACTAAAGGAACGTCGTTTTCTCAATATTGATAACCTAAAGACTACTTCTCTCTGTTTTCTCTTCATCTTCGTCTTCGTCTTCCAACAGCTGTAGTATGCTCGTCCAGTGTCTTCGTCTAGTGTCTTTGTCTGTCTTCTCTCTAGTGTCATCGTGTTTTCTCTACCAATTGGCAACGTCTGTCTTTCCTATTCAAAAGGGTTCTTCTTCTCCATGAGGGGTTTTAGTTCATTCATGGTTAATGTAAGTTAGAGTTGAATCAATTGGTTACAGTACTTAAATTACTACAATTCTAATTACATTTGTATGGTTAACATACTACTATTATGCAGAAGACGTGTTGACGTGGATTAATCAACATATATATTATGTTTCACTCACACATAATTTTTGTCTTTCCTTTTATTTTCAATCAGTGGTTGTTGCTTCAACAATTGCAAATCTACTTTAATTAATGGCTATAGTGTTTTTCCATTCAGAGCATATTCCATATGAAACTTGACAAATGCTTTGCTTTTTGGAGTTACCACTAGGGATGATAATGAGCTGATCTATGGTATGGCTCGACCATGGGCTGAATGGCCCATAACCCAGCCCGTGGCCTGATGTGCCCAAGGCAGGCAAGGCTAGCCTAACCTAATTTATAATTTTCAAAAAATTAAAAAAAATGACGTCATTTTGTCACTTTTGGTTGGGCCACAGGTTGGGTCGGACCAAGTGGCCCTAACCAGTGACCTGGTCAGGCCAAGAAATACTAGCTTATGGCTCAACCTGTGGTAACTTGGGTTTAGTATAAGACTGATAAACTGACCAAACATCCTCTTTGCATCAATGACCTTTAGTTACTTAGTCAAGGACTAGTTGGACTTGGTTCTCATCAATTCACCTATTACATCTATTCTACCATTTTTATCTTGTTTAATTAATTATTGACTAATTCAGATGTGATTTAGTACTAGACTATTATGTTATTATGAATCATCCTTTTCCTTTTCCACTCTATAATATTGTATTATTTTCTAAAGTGGGTATCATGAACATGTTGACAAAAGTTGCTTCAGCTTTGTGATGATGAAGAATTTAAGAGTCCAGTTCCTTTCTAAGCTTTTCTCCTTTCAATTTGTCAATTGATACAACTTTGAAGATGGTCCCTAGGTTAGAATTAGTTCTATATTTGACATTTTCATATCATTATGTCAAAATGAAAATTTAACTCTTTAATATATAGCAGGTAAAATACTTAAAAAAATTTAGAAACTTACCAATATTATCTCTTACAAATTTGTAACTTTTTTCCATATGGCAACCTTGTCAAGAAATAATCTTTTGCATTTAATAATTGTAATGTACAATCTTATAATGTTCTTTTGAGCAACAATAGGTGGATGCACACAAACATGAATGAGTTAATTTACCTATTCATTGTGACACTCAAAAGAAAGTTAAGATTTCCTATTCAATCTCTATTCATATCTTATAGATAAAGTAAACAACATCTAATCCAATCCTTTGAATTTAGCCCTCCATTATTTAGATGATTCATAATTAGGTACAACGAAAAGAATAAAAAGAGAGATGATAGAGAGTTACAACACTGGTACATACGTGATTACTAAGCTAAGGAATGACTTATTTTATAGTAGTTTATCTAATTATTCATCTTATGATTACTTTTTTAGTGATCTTAGCTATAACTATATGAAAAGATTTTCAAATGGGTTGCTAGGTTGTACAATGTTATGGATTTGGTGAAGAATAGAAGCAAGTATGCATGTTAGGTATGGTATAAGTACATGAGAATAATAAGCAATCAAGTTCTAGAAGATAGCTGGAAATGTATGAATGAATTGATTTCATGGAAAGTTATGCATATAGAGTGTCGATCTATTTATGTCGTATGTATCTTCTTCTTTTGATGTAAGTTAAAGGGATGTTGTTGTTTTGCTTAAAGTAATTAAGATACCTAATTTCATCTAATTATAAACTAATAATGGAAGTTGTGATGTTGATCACTTGTTTATTGGAAATGAAAAGTTTAAAACCCAACTGTGATATATCTTTTATGCCATTACCAGTACTTATGTCTTTAAATCTTGACGCACAATGTTTCAGTGTCTATTTAACATATCTATCTCTAGTTGCCTTAGTATGAATGGAAGCATTTTTTTGAGTTCTTTCAAACTTTACTCTCAAATGATTTAGAAGCAAGATCATTTTTCACACTATAGACAATGAGTCTTTACTGTATTTAAATATTTGTTTCACCTGAAAAGAGGTGAGATCATTAACTTCTTGAATAATTTTCTATTATAACAAAAGAGAAGATATTTGAGACTTTCTTTTATTTAAGTTGGATGTTAGCATATTAGAGCTTGGATGTTTGTATATTTTGTTCAATGATTTTAAGTTTCAGTAATACCTGTTACACACCCATTGCAAGTTTGAAAAATTTAGGGTTATCTATTTGGTCTTGATAATTTTATAGTCGAACATATAACTTTATAATTGGCAAAGTTATAAGTACAGTTATCTTTAGGTCATCATGTGATATGAGGTCTTATAATTATTTGTTTCTCAAGAGCTCTATTGTGCTTGTTAACAATGATGATATTAATACTCTAATTACAAATGCATTCTACAGGAGGTGCTAAAGCTCATAATAGCGAAAGCATACGTTGAATCAAATCTTACAGTTCTTGCTTCTAAATTTGGAGGTATGTTTAAAACTTACTGTTTGAATCCTTGAGAAAGTCTAAGTAAAATATTAGATACATGAACTGTAGATACATGGTTAAACACTTTATTAACCTCATTTCAAACTAGTTTCAGATCACCATTAAAAGTTTATGTAGATAATTGTACTGAGTTTATTAATCATTAAACGAATGAAATTTTACATCAAGTAGTATTCCTTATTACCTCATCAGAAAGGACTGGTTGAAATAAAACATAGGTATAATTTAGATATTGATAGAACCTTGAGATTTTACATAATAAGAAACTTGCTTTATGTTAGAAATAAGTTTAAAACTTCAATTTAAAATTTAAGTAATGTAACCCAACGTATTACATATACAACCTGCTTTAGATATGTATATAATCATAATGACATTTTAGCACATATTTTGAAGTGGCTTTCACGTTCTTACTCTATGAAAATGAATATACCTATGAGTTTTGGGGATAGGTCATGCTTCCTAGTCTAAGCTTGCTCATATTTTTAACTACAAAACCTTATGTTTTCATATATCTTATTACAGGGTTTGTCATAGTCTACTAACCAATTG
Organism: Erythroxylum alaternifolium; assembly: GCA_027478495.1. Lineage (NCBI taxonomy): Eukaryota > Viridiplantae > Streptophyta > Magnoliopsida > Malpighiales > Erythroxylaceae > Erythroxylum > Erythroxylum alaternifolium. The sequence goes on from JANIIA010000001.1 coordinate 25,318,297, forward strand.
CATTCTTTGGTAGAATTCAAACTTAAGATGTTAATTTTGGTTTACAATTATGTTATTTACAACTTAAATTGCATTTAGTAATTTAGTGACTTACTTATAATTGTATAGCTACATAAACAAAAGTTGGACGATGTAGATGATGGAATTGGAGAAATGTTAGAGGATGTAGGGAATTATATGGAGATTATGAATCATAATAACTTGCTTAATACAATTGGTAGAATTACAGAAGATAATTTTAGGAAGTTATTGAATGTAGCTCAAGAAGAATTATATCAGGGATGCTCTAATTTCTCATAGTTATCTTTTGTTGTCAAGTTGTTACATTTGAATGTATATAATAGTTAGAGTAACAAATATTTTGACATAGTGGTTGAGTTGCTTAATGATGCATTACTGGTTGGCCATAAATTGCTAAAATCTTACTATGAAGTAAAAAAATGTTAAGAGATTGGATTAGGATATATATCAATACATGTTTGTAAGTATGATTTTGCTATCTTTTGGAAGGACATTATGTTAGCTCAAGGTTTATATTTAATGATTTTTATGATAACTTCATAATATTTCAAGATTCAAATTGGATTTATTTTCTTTTATTATTAATGAGTTAATTTTTAAAAGGAAGTAGAATCATAAGAAATATGTTTCCTTTCTTGGAGGAACCTTCTTTATGAACTTATCTTATTAGAAATGGTTTATCTGAAAGGATCCTACTAATTATGAAGGTCGTATATTAGCCCCGTGATTATTGAAAGATTTTTGGCAAAGATGACATCGAATTTATTCATATTTAAATCCATCTTGTTAATTAAAGATGTAAGTGAAGCAATGGCTAGTTAAAGAAATTGACTATTTAAAGAAGAGCAACACCACTTATGAAAAAAATGAACATATACAGACTTTCGAAACATCTGAGTAGCATATATATTCTTGAGAGTCATATCATTTTTATTGCACCTTAGAAAGTGAAATCACTCTATTAAGAGAGAAATTGTTATTTGAGAACTTACTTTTGATTTTACATTTTATTCTTCTGTAAGCATTTAGAAGCTTGTTATACACTTTGAGTGTGGAAGGTTAGAGAATCTTGAAAAATATGTACTCGTGAGCTTGAAAAGGCTCATCAAATTACTACTTAGTTTTTATAGTGAAACACTTAAGTTGGATACTTGGGGACTAGACATAGGCTTAGGTTGTAAGCCAAACTAGTATAAATCGACTGCGTCCTTCTCTCTCTTCTTTTAACTTTTAAATTTTTTCATTATATTATGTATGTGTTTATTTCAACAAGAGGCTCCTTCACTTTATAACAGGCTCCTTTTGTTATCAACTTGTAAGAGGCTCTTTTTGGTTTTAACAGGCACCTTCTGTTTTAAATTATTTTTAATAGAACTTTTCGTTTATTAGGCTCTTGTCGTTTAACAAGCTTTTATCGCTTAATAGGCTCCTTCCATTTAAATAGGATCCCATCACACAACAAGCTCCTACTGTTTTAATTATAGACAGGCTCCTGTCATTTCTTTTTGAACTGAAAGTAACTTCCAAAATTTTTTTAAGTCATACACAATTTAACCCCCCCCTCTCTTGCGTGTGTTTGCTTTATCACATTAAAGATCTTCAAAATGTTCATATCTATAGTACATCAAAGAGGCAATTAGATGATGTAAAAGGAAAAAAATACCCCCATAAAATCTTAAAATACTTCCCTATTAAACCACAACTACAAAGGTTTTTTATTTCAACAAAAAGTAGCCATAGATATGGGATGGCATAAAAAGAAACTCCTTGATGAACATTAGGCGTCATCTAGTAGACTCAACAGCATGGAAAGACTTTGATGGGAAGTTTCCATGGTTTGCAAAGGATTATCATAATGTTCAACTCCAGTTAACCTCTTATGGATTTAATCCATTTGGAAAGATAAGTACTTCTTACAGCATATGGCTGGTAATTCTTGTTCCATACAATTTACTCTCATAGAAGTGTATGGAGGAGCCTTTTTTGTTATTATATTTACTTATTCCAGGACCTACTACTCCTAGTAAGGATATCAATGTATACACGCAATTACTAATTGATGATTTAAAACATCTATGGGAGGTTGGATTAGAAATTTATGATGTTGTTGAAGGTGAAAAATTTTAAATGCATGCGGCTATTTTATGGACTATAAATGATTTTCCAGCTTATGGCAATTTGTTTGGAAGGACTACTAAAGGGTATATAGCATGTCCTCTGTGTAACCATTAAACTTATTCAATGAGGCTATGAAGTAAAATATGTTATATGGGACATTGTCATTACTTGGAACATGGACATAAATGGTGAAGAAGCAAATTGATTAATGGCAAAGTTCATCATGAAGCTCATTTGCACTTATCAGGTGATGATGTGCTTGATTAAATATCATATTTGCAAGAGTTTACACCTGGAAAACACCCAAGTAATAGAAAGCGAAAGTGAATTTTTCTTGATCTTAACTGGAATGCAAAAGGCATATTTTTCAATTTGTCATATTGGAAGCATTTACTATTGAACAATTGTGAGGAAGACGATTCATATATAGATTTTGTAAATTAATTCTCAGTTATTATTTCATATTTAAATTTATCATTCAACCTGTATTGGGTAGCAATTGAGAAGTTTCAACACCGAAATCTTTTTGATTTTTTAAAAGAAAAAATGGTCTAATGGGTGAAGATGGCGATGAAGTATATCAAGAGATTGAATCGTAACTAAATAATGTAGCTCTCGAAACAGAAGATAAGGATATATCATGATTCTATAGGAAAGATGTTGATCCTAATATACTAGAAGCAAATGAAGTATAAGGTAATCTTGTCATAGAAAGAGATGAAGACTATATTGAGGATAAATTATATGAAAATGATGATACTTTTGTTGAATATAATAGCGGTAAAGAGTCAAATCATAATGCACTTAATGATGATGATTTTGAAGATCTTGATTATGATAATTTAAGGTATCATAAAAGTGGTCTTTTTGTTTTCTTATTATAATGTTGGTAAATTTATGTTGTTATTGTGATTAATGTTGATGATTGAATGTATCATGAAAGTGCTTTTTATATTGTCTCAAATGTAATGTTAGTAACATTTATGTTGTTAATATGCGTAATGTTACAGATTGAATGTTGTTATTGCGATTAATGTTGATGATTGAATGTATGTTGATTATAATGATTGAGTGAATCATAAAAGTGCTTTTTATATTGTCTCAAACATAATGTTGTTAATGTGCGTAATGTTGATAATTAAATGTTGTTATAGTGATTAATGTTGATGATTGAATGTATGTTGATTATGATGATTTAGTGTATCATGAAAGTGTTCTTTATATTCTCCCAAAGTAATGTTGGTAACATTTATGTTGTTAATATGCATAATGTTGATGATTGAATGTTGATAATGCAATTAATGTTAATGATTGAATGTATATTGATTATGATGATTGGATGTATCATGAAAGTGTTTTTTCTATTGTTTTATTGTAATGTTACTAACATTTATGTTTTTTAATAGATATCCAACATATTGATACCTGGTAGAAAAAAAGGGAAGAAGGTGGTTCCTATGAAAATTATAGAATGGATGGATCTGTAACTTTAACCAGATCAATCAGTTGGCGCCATAAATTCAATTCCTAATCAAAAACAACATTCTACCTCAAACAACAAAGAAATTAGTCACGCAAGTTTAAATTTTCTATAACTGATAAGTGAATATATATATATACTTTTTCTTATCATATTCTTTTTTCTGGCCATAAGAAATAGAGCTTGTTCTAGTACATTACTACAATAAAGCAACAATAATATTTTGCCTTTAAGTCATACACAACTTCGTTCTGCCTCAAACAATAAGAAAGCAACTAGTGCAGGTTTATTAATCTTTAACACCTTCAACTAGATTTATGCTCAAACATATAGTTATATATTCTAATATTTCCTTATCATTATTGATTTGTTGTCAGCTTCTAATGTTGATAGTAGAAAAAGATGTAGAGGTAAAGCTATAGTTTGTGAAATTGCAAGTTATCAATATAGATTGATACTTAAAAGGGTCATACTGTAGACAAGGTCCAATATGCAAAATTGTCAAGTGAGTTGGGGATTATCGAGAACAAAATTACCTTGTCTAAAATATGTTAAGGACCTGAATGGAGATAACTTGCTTGAAAATGTTTTGGATAAAATTGTGGTAATTTTTCAAAATATTTAACTATATGCAATATTGTTTTGATGATTTTAAGATTAATTACACTTTACTTATTGTTCACAGTTGAAATTGAATATTATGGATATTAAGAACCCAAATGTTTCAAACTGTATTACTTTATTATTGAAACATAGGAACAAAGATCATCATTTCAAGTTACATAAGTATTATAAATCTTTTCCTTTTGATATGGAGGCTCGAAGACATATTCTTGAATGAATGTATGAAGAAAATTGGAATAGTTTGTGTGATTATTGGGTTGACCCAAAAGTTCAGGTTTGTTTTCTTTAACTTCATTTTTGCTTCCATTAATCTTGTTAAATGATTTAAAAACTAAGTTATCTTTTTGCTTTATTTAGGAAAATTGTGAGAAGGCAAAGGTTATTAGAGCAAAAACGAAAACATCTCATAATTAAGGGTCAAGTTCATTTTATAGTTGTCTGAAACGAATATGTAAGAATTTTGTTTGCAAGTTACACTTATGTAAATAAACACTACATTATTTACTGTTCCTTGTATTTTTTGTTTCATAAAATAAAGTGAAAAGGAACTATATGGACAAGAACATGATATGATCACACTATACAAAGTCACTCACTATAAGGAAGGTAAAAGATGGGAGTAAAAGAAGTAGATAAAAACTATGTAAGTATAAAAATTTGTTCAATATTTTGGTTCATTTATTAATGTAGTAGTAAGTAGTAATATTTGAATTGAATATTGGTTTTCTTTTCTCAACTTTAGAATAAGATGCAAGAGTTACTATAAAAATCTATGTTTGAGGGGAATGAGCTCAGTGCGTAAAACATTTGTGATATAATACTTGGTACATGTTGGCTATGTGAAAGGTTTTAGCTATATTCGTAAGCCAAATGTTTCAACCTCAATAAATAAAACAATCATTGAACACCTTTAACGGAAAACAAACTTAAGACTACATTACAAGTTGAAGTAATCAGGGGACAAGAAACTCAAGCAAAATTAGCAAAACTTGATATGTTATTCAGAATATTACTTGGCTCAGATTATGATAGAAATGAAGAGGAAAGCGAAGGATATTAATTCTATCTCCTATATTTTTTTCGTTTAATTCCCTATGTACTATAATTTAAATTTAATACTTTTGTTCTTAGATTACATAATGGATGAAGATGGAACTGACGAGTGATTATGTCATGAATGGTAAAGTTACGAGATGTTTGCTTTAATTAGAACTAAATATTTATTGTATCAATTCTCATAATATTTTTAGTTGATTTTAACTAAGTTTTTTGGATGATTACAGGTTCATCGACATGGATAACACTAGGTTGTTGTTTGATTTACGCTCTAATATCTTAGCATTTATAATTTGTAAACTGATCTATTTATTTATTGTTTTCTTTATAAGAATTGTTAAAGTTGTCATTAATATCTTGTATAGGAAGAATATTTTTTGTTGGCATTATTTATATACATTTTGTTTTATGTATATAGCACATGATATTTTAAACTCATAATATTTTTGTACAATTTATTTGTATAATAAATTCACAGTAAAAATATATCGATACATTATATACAAAATATATTGTTCAATATCATAGATTAAAAATGTAATAAATAACATATCGCAACATTGTTAAAAACATGGCAAATAATATTTGGCTACGTTAATAACATTTGGATACGTTATATAAAATGTAGCTAAAAATATTTAGATGGTAGTTGGTTCACATAGGGTAATTGTAATAGAAATGATAATGAATATAATGAAGGGTTAATACGAAGGAATAATTACCATTACTATTGATAGTGATTGGTTTATTGAAAATCTTGAGAAATATATTCTAATTAATTATATTGTTTTACTAAAAAGGAAAAAATAAAAATTTGTTAAAATTTTGTTTTACATCAAATTTTAATATATTATAATTAATTATATTTAATTTTAATATATTCTAATTAACGATATTTAATTAATTATATTGTTTTGTTCAAAAAGAAAAAAATAAAGTTTTTTTAAATTTTTATATCAAATTTTAGTATATTCTAATTAATCATATTTAATTTTAATATTGTTTTGCTAAAAATAAAATTAATTAAAATTTTATACGTCAAAATTTAATATATTCTAATTAATTATATTTACCTTTAACATATATTCTAATTAATGATATTTAATTTTAATGTATTCTCATTAATTATATTTAATATATTCTAATTAATTATATTTATAACATATTTATATTTATTTAATTATTTTATTTTATTAAAAAAAGGCTGAATTGATTTTCATTCCTCACATATTTGAAGGGCATGGAGTATTTCCCAAAACTCATATATCAAAATATTGTTCATGCAATGATAATATATAATCAACCGACGATGATGTCTACCAAACCTATGAACCAAGCACTCTTTTAGTAACATTTCTAACAGTGTAACTAAAAATATTTGGCTCAATTTTTAAAAATATACCTAAAAAACTTTGGCTATGTTTTATTTTCATTGTCAACCATTTATTGCAAAAAATTTTCCAACCAAGATTTAATTTTTAGCTAAATTTTGTTAATGTAATTTTTGTTTAAATTGTCACCTATACTTTGCAGCTACAAGGATTTGGCGGTTTGTGTGACGAAACTGGAACGCAACAAATAACTATACTCGACGTTTTTTGGACATATGGCTATATTTTTTCGTAACCAAAAATCAAGTTTTTTGCGTTGTGACAAAGAACAAGAATGGTTACTGAAAAAAACATCCAATCCAAATAGTTGATTATATATATATTTCGGACCAAATTCTTTTGGTCGGTAGAATTCAAACACTCAAAAAGAATTTTTCGGTATCTAGATAGGATAAAAGATAAGTAATTTATTACATAAACATTCATTATTATTAAAAAGTGACATTTTTGTTTATTTTACTAAAATATTATATTTTCTCCTTAATATTATTAATTTAATTTTGGCAAACTTAAACAATTCTTTAACATTTATCTTACAAATTTATTGTAAAATACCCTCAAACCAAACTCAATTTAAAGCAATTCATCATCCATGACATTTACCTATTCTCTTATGATTCCGAATCAAAAGATTTCTTGGACAACTCTTGAAAAATAAAATGTCACCAACTTATCGTAATAGACTTAATCTTAAATAGAGACTTATATTATATCTTTAACTCATTGTAATAAGTTTAGTCTTAAATATTTGAAATTAGACTTAAATTTAGGTCATATCACTAATTTGTTATCACAAATCTAGTCTCTTACGTTTGAGTCTCTGTTTAATTTAAATTATACCTCCAACTAATTGTATCTTTAACTTATTGCAATAAATTTAATTTTAAAAATTTGAACTTTGACTTAAACCCAAAAACTTTAGGCTTAATCTCAAATCTTTAATCTCATACTCAAACCCAAATTATATATCTAATTCATTACAACAATTTAATTTGAAAATGTTAAATCTAAATCAAAATAGACTATATCTCTAATTATAGCCTTGAACCCTCAAGTCAAAACTTAAACACGAAGAATTCAAACTCACAAAAATTACTACATATCAACTATCACCTTCTTTTATTAATTAAAAATAAAATTACTACATATCACAAATAAAATAAAATAATTATTAAATAAAATAACGTGCAATGTTGATAAAAATATGAATATGATCATATAAAATAATAATTGAGAAAATAAAAAATACCAATTATCATAAAATAAAAATTAAAAAAATCTAGAGTGCCCAACCAACAAACAGTAGCTCTTGGAGTTGAGGAAATTTATTCAGGTCAGGAATACTATTGGGAACCAATTCAGATTTAGGATAGGGAATGGTGTTTCAACTTTCTTATGGCAGGACCTGTGGCATCATAGAGGAATCCTAAAGGATCTCTCAACTCCAAGAATTATCAATGGTTCAAAATTTCCAATGAATGCAAAAGTAGCTGATGTTATCAGAGACAATGTATGGAACTGGTAAGGTGCCACAATTGAGGCCATTCGTATGCTAAAGCCATTAATATATCAACCTAATGAGCCTCAACCGGATAGGCTAGAATGGATTGCCAGCCCCACAAAAACTTACACAAATGTTTCAGCATACACTTTGATGAGACCTCTTTCTCTGAGAGTACCTTGGAATAAATTGGTATGGCATAAAGGTACAAACCCAAGGTATGCCTTTATCTTATGGTTAGCTTTCCTTAATAAGCTACAAACAAGGGATCAGCTACTTTATACTTATGTTCCTAACCATTGCTCACTCTGTTCCTCGGACAATGAATATACTAGCCACTTTTCTTTGAATGTTCCTTTTCAAACTCAGTGTGGCTACACTGCCTCAACCACTTTCAGATAATCATTCCAAACCTATTAAATCTTCAATCCATTCGATATTGGTTCAACCAACCCCAAAGCTACAGAAACATTGACCTCAACACATTTATCCTCCTTCTATCCATTGTTGTGTATAACATATGGTCCAAGAGAAACCTCATAACCTTCAAAGACACAGCTATGGAAGTGGGGAGCATCAACACTAAAGTGATCTTTCAAGTAATGGAACAACTTTGCTCAAACACTGAGAGTAGGTAAATTGTGGTTCTGGTTTGTTTTTGTTTTGCAGGTTGCTGGTTGGGTCAGGTTCACTCCTTTATTGGTAATCAAATTCAATGACGAGCCTAGTTACCTTCTAGGAGATAGGTTGTTTATCAAAAAGACAAGAACATAAGTGGTAAAGTCGTATAAGCTTGGTAGGAGGATACACTTAATGCAAGCATCAAGCAAGAGAGGATTATGCAGGAATGCCTCAATCTTCAAAAATTCTTGAAGAATGCATGGTGTCACAAGCTTCAATGATTCACTCCTTAGCAACTCAACAGTAGGAGAGCCCTAACCCTTGATTGGTTTCTTAAAAGCTAGAGGACTAGATCGAATAAACAAAGGAAGTTGGATGAGAGTCGATCTATCTCTCCTTCCTCAGCACTTCGGTAATTCTTTACAAACAAGATAACAATGTGATTTGGAAATGCGATGAATTCTAACCTGTTATGTATCTCTCTGATTATGGGTTAGAAGGTAGTCTTGATTAGTTTAGGGTACAGAACCTACTACAAGGATTTATTGTAATTTTGGTAAGGTGATCCTTATTATGGCCATCTTGTGGGTTCCTATGTTTTAGGTTTCTGTTATGGTTGTGTAGTCATGGGTAACAATTATAGGGTTCTCCATGCTCATATGTTAGGTTTCTTTTGTTATAAATGAGAGATTGGCATCTTTGCCAATCTCTCGATTATACATACCTTTATTTAGTTATAAATTCATTGATTTACTAAAAAAATTAAAAAAAGTTTAGAACAATAAAAACTGACCTAGAGAGATATCTTGATTACCAATGAGACAGGAAGAGCGAATAGAGATTTTCAATTAGACGAGATACAAAGAAAAAGATAAGAAAAAAATATTACCAATGAAAGAAGAAGAGCGAATAGAGAGTTGTTAAAATAATTTATATTTTATAAATAATTAATAAAAAATTTTCAATAATTTTTAAATTTTTAAATAATTATAAAAAATAAAATAATTATTAAAGAAATTAATATAAAAGATAATTTTGATGATAATATTATGATAAGCATCAATATCTTGATAATATTTTGATAATAACTTGATAATATTCTAATAATATATTTAATCTCTTATTCCCAATTTTTTATTCCAGCGTATACCCACACCCCCTTAGGAATAAAAATCCAGGATTACTTAAGATTCATTCCAGTTTTACCATTCCTTATTTTATCTATTACTAGTAACCAAATCTAAAAGTTAGAAATGTATGTTGCATTCTCATTCCCACAACTTTATTACTAATTACCAAACATGACATTAGAGTAATGAGAACTATATTTATTGTAAAAAATGAGCTTGAAATATTGAAATTTGGCTCTCTTCAATGTTTAAGGATAAGAATGGCTATAATTGTGCTAATTAAGAATGTAAACAAGTAAAACATACCATACCAGGTTGTCTTACAACTTGATATCAACAAGGATGTGATTTTGCGATACGACTCCTAGGCATGTGAACTATAAGACGAAAAGGACAAGACATTCCTGCCACTACTAGATAGAAATATGCTATAGTAATAGCTATTTAATCCCATGAAGATCACATTCCATCCAAAGTTATAGGTATTGTATCGTACTAGTAAAAAAAGAGTACAGTATCATGCCAGTAAAAAAAGAGAGTACAGTATCGTATTGTCTCGTACTGGAATTTGGTATCATTCAATACCGATCGGTAGTAAAATACTAACCAGTTACTGGACTAAATTGTAAATTTTTAAAACTTTAAGACCAAGTTGAAATTTTGAAAATTTTTAACCCTAATTAAACCTACCTGGCCCCTCTCTCCCCACCTTACCCCAACCCATCCCAACTGTCGCTTTCACTGCACCCCTCTCACTTCTCTCACTCTTAGCCCTCTAGTCTCACCGTCTCAAACGTCAGTCACCATCTTAGCCATCACTCGTTAGCATGTCGCACCTGCTCATCATACTTGTAATCCTACTTCCGCACTACAGCTGCACCGCACTTGCACCCAAACTCGCAACTGCACTTACTAACGCACACCAATACACCATATTCCATATGCAAAATCACTAAGCTGAACTGCACCAATCCAGGGATTCACTAAAGGTTGCAAAAAATTATGTATTTGTGTTATGTACTGATTTAGTTAAGGTAGTAAAACTTGTGTATTTGTGTTCAATCCTTATTCGAGATAGTGATTTAGTAAAGGTTGAAAAAAATTGCAACAAATTTTGTGGAATTGTAGATTATGAAATTATGGAATATAGATATTAAAACATTAAAATATTAAATTATGTTGATTGCTAATTTAAATATTGAATTGTATGTTTATGTTTTGCGGAATACTTAATATAGATAGAATATTGAATTGCAAATTTATGGTGAATTATGTATTTGTGTCTTGTGACTTTGTGTTGTGTAGTAATTGTGGATGTTGAATTGTTGGTTCTTGGTAAATTGTGTTGGATGAAATTGAATTGTTACTGTGATTAATTCAATAACAAAATGTGAAGTAACATTGGTTGATTCTTATTTTACGATTCCAATCATTCTTGTTATGGCTCCAACCCTATTTTAAAGATGTTTGCTAGGTTAATTCCACTAAATTTGGACTTTGAATTTTATACTAAAAGGAAGGAAGATCATGCAGATTTGAGGTAAAAAAAACCGTTGAATTGAAACTGTTTCTATAGCCCATGTCCATGTATGTATTGTGCGAGTCCATATCAATGATGGAAATAATCGTATAGATGAATGTGTAAACTTCTGTAACCATATATGAGTTGAAAATTGACGTTTAAGGACAAACATGTTTATGTGGAGTCAAACACAGTTATGTAAGTTAATGACATGACTGGGTTTATCGATCGTGTAAATCACTAGGACTATGTATCTCCATGATGTTAAGGTGTTAAGTGAGTTAGCACTTATGGTTGTATAAACGATTGTATATGATTTAAAAATCTTACATTCTCAAATTTAAAAGAATGGATAAGAGACAAAAGTTGCATTAGACATAAACAATGATAATAGAAGAGTTTTAGAGTCCAAATAACATTGTTCAACTATAGTTTTATTGATTTTTTATTTCTAGGATTAGTTGGGAGGAGATCCACTGAGTTAGTTGGAGAGCCTATCACCTATTTGAAGTAGATAATCTCACTGGCTGGTCCGGCTGGAGAGAGAAGGAAAACCTATGAATCTCGGCATCTAGCAAGAGCAACTGAGACAATCGCAGGTGAATGTAGATGCTGCTGAATTACAAAATGTACATGCGGCTGGCTTTGGTCTGCG
>JANIIA010000001.1:25358019-25379333 GCA_027478495.1 Erythroxylum alaternifolium
CAGTAGCATGATTATAGGAGATGTATAAATAACCTAAGTGATTAGCTTACTGCAACTAAAAGATTATTGGTTTATGCCTTATCTAATCAATTGGTAGTAGTTTTGGTGATATAATTATTTAAAAACATTCTTTATCTTATGATGAAATTATAATTATGAGATTCATATTGCATTTATATATTATCTATGTATTCTTTCTAATCGTTGTTCTATTGAGACTGGACATTAATAAAGCAGAAAAACTATTACATATTATGTTTCTTCCTATAAAGAAAGTAGTTAATCTTATAAATTAAAGTATCAAAACACCTAAATAAACATAAGAGTGTTTGCTAAAAAACAAGTTCACTAGACTAATGTGATATGAGAAGTTCATATGGAATATTATTTATATGTCTATGAAAATTCTCATTGTGATTGTATAAGGAATTCTTTAACTTAAGATTTTTAAAGTATCTCATGTAGGGATTATTATATTTTGATACTACTTAGTCCTATCATAGTCAAGGGTAGCTTGTTTAGTATTCGTTAGATATAGCATGAACTATATGGATGTAATTGAATGATTAATATAAAATTCATAACTCTAAATTGATTAGAAAAAATGTTTTATTGTTCTCAATTAGTATGAATTTGGGAGATTCTTAGCCAAGACAGAATGACATTTTGAAAATAGTTTTCAAATGTCATTAAAAGAATCGACCAGTAATGGTGGATAATTAATTGAACTCAAATAGGCTAGACATTAATTCTACACTCCATCTAATCGAAACATTGTATGCCGAAAAGTTTGAATTATATAGAAAATCATTGATAGAAAGATTAGTGACAACTACTTTGATATTTCTAATAATTGGGTGGTTATGATACTTTGCTAGATGTCAATCTTAATTTATGGATATAAATTGTTCAGTTAGAGAATTAAAGATAAATTAAAGTGATTTATTTTCTATTTATTACAAACATATTTAGGAACCTAATACATCACACATAGAGAATAATTAAAGAGAGAAAAGGTAATTTAATCAAGTTGAAATTGATTATAAAGTTTGATAAATTTAAAGGTTAAATATTATATCTTTAATAAATAAGGACTAATACAAGATATTGCATCTTATTTGAGTCTAATTAGTATTTAATTAAATTACAGTATTATAATTAACGTCGAGATGTTTTTCCAAAAAATTGAAAATTTGAGTATTTAGCACCACTTTTTAAAGTTTGGACTAATATTACAAAATTGAGTAAAGTTAAGATTTCTTTTTACAATTAACCCTTCTTTAAATTCGTTAACAAAATGGTGGTATATAGAGGAGAAATAAAATTCTTCTCAAAATGATTAAGTCTATTATGACATAAGCAAATTTGTCTATCACCTACTAGGATGGTGTATTAACGATCAAATATGAACTTGATGGAGTGGCTATTAAATCAATTCCTAAAATAGTGTTTGAGATATAGACATTTATCACATCTCAATTCATGAGAATGTGTTTATTACTTATATTCATGGTCCCTCTCATAAATATAGGAAGTTATGTTCCATGAGGAAGAACATCATCTGTAAAAGATATTTTAAACATTTCAAAAGATATATATCCAAAGATGAACGGAGTAATAAATAAGCGATTAAATTTGAGTCACATAATATCAAATTCTTAGAGAATGATTTTATAAATAAGGAAATTACAGTTCAAAATTTATCTATATATAAGATCATGAATTAGAATAATTCAGTAATGCAAAATCAATCGGATAAACTTCATCCAACTGAGAGCAATTTAGGAGATGACGAATTAATTTCTGATTGATGACAATTGTAGCCTAATAGGAGTTCTTTATAACTACTTGATTCAAGTGGGAGCAATATAAAAGTAAAGAGATATATTTCTTAAATTTTTTAATTATGCCTAGATTATAGGTGCATTAATTCCTAAACAATTTTTTTGTTAAAGGGAAAAATCTTTTTTGATATTTCCGCAAGAAAATAACAAGTCCAGAAATATAAAAAAGCTCTATCTAGTTTTGTTAGAATAAGTGAGTTATATCAATAGAAAACAAAAGATGGAATTTAACAAACACAATATGTGTAAGGATTGTTTAATCTTTTTAAAGGACATAAAGCTATTAAGAACAAATAAGTTCTTAAATGTTAATAAAAGACTTATGATAGCTTTGAAAGATGAAAAGCACAATTAGTGGCAAAATGATACACATAACAGGAAAAGATTGAATATAAGGGAGCATTCTCACTTGTTATAAGGCTTACATTAGTTCAACTAATTCTAGCTTTAGTAGGTAGAATGGATTTTGATTTACATTAAATGGATGTAAACAATATATTCTTAAATGAAGAAATAAATGAAGAATTCTAGATTAAACAACCATTAGGTTTCATCCAGAAGCGACAAGAGCATTTTGTGTTCAAATTGTTAAGGTGAATCTATGGTCTAAAGAAGTCTAGAGGCTAGTGGTATATCAAGTTTCATTATTTTAGTATGATTGATAAAGACCATTAAGTATATATTAAAAGATTTAATGATAAACATGTAATTTCTTGTGTAATTTGTCTTTTGCAGATTGGAGAAGTAAGGCCAAAGGTGACGCTTGTGGTTAGAATGGCAGCGTCGGTCGCCAATTATGACTATATTGTAGATTGGGAGTTCCAAGCAGACGGACTAATCAGGATTATGGTAAGTGATTATACCGCTTAAGAATTGGAAGTTCCAAACAGGTGGACTAACGAGGATTGAGGTAAGTGATTTTACTGTTTAAGAATCTTTTCTCGAGGCCCCAATAATCACGTTAGAAAATTTATCATGGTACATGTGTGCAGGTGGGACTTAGTGGAATCTTGACGGTGTAGGGCAAATCAATATGAATTTAAATTGAAAATATTAAATATTACTCTATTTGCATGTTAACGTATATGATGCAAAAAACTTAAAAGTTACTCTTTTAAAATTAGTTGTGTTTGATAGAAATTAATTCTCCGTTGTAATATCTTCATGATCAAAGTCAAACTCTAGCCATATAAATTCCAATTAGTGCTATAATTACGGGTTAGTTCACCAAATTCACAGGTTTTTATATTTGTTCTTTCCTTTAAACAATACATGTCAAAAACTTTTGAGAATCCTTTAATATTACGATCATTTTCATCAAAAATCCAATACATATAACTCTACGTATCTCTATTCAAGTGTTGAATTGGATAAACTATTTTTTGTCTTGATAGTATTATATTTTTCATAAATAATTATACAATTAATTAAATTTTGATTGTTTAGATATTACTATGCATACGATTTATTAAGAATATATTCCACTATAATTCTTTTTTTAAGACAAAGAATAACTTTTGTACAATCTTTCTCGATAAAGAAGAACTCTTCTTATAATCTTCTTCTAAAGTGAAAAAGAACTTCAATATCATTTATATCAGCCTCAAATACAATAACATCATGCCCTAACCAAATATTATAACTTGAAATAATATATTTTATCACTTGATAACTCCAAAATGGCTCACTCATATAAATATGACACAATAATGAATGATTGAAAAACTCTTTGAAATATGTATATACAATACCTAAAACTTCTTGATGCTAAATCCTATGAGAAAAAACCTATTTATAGTGTTTTGTGAAATGATTATGATTAGTGAGCCTTTTAGATCATCAAATTAATAAAGTGAACTTACAGATAATAATACAAAATAAGAAATGACTTTGATGAACCTTGATCTTCTTTTTTAAGTTTTGATCTTCATTTCATCGATTGCAAATTTCAACTTTTTTTTATCAACTTCATACTCTATCTTTTAGAGTTTATGGCTTCATTTTATTCTAATTTTTTATCAAAATAATAAAACATGTTAGTAGTAATTATGCTTTTTTTAATCTTCAAAAAATCTATTAAAGGTTTTGTTGGTTTGACGATTCCCCCCTTTTTCATGATTAAGAAATGTTTGGATATTAAAGAAAAATAATAATAAAATTAAGCATATAAATAAATATCAAGATAGTGATTAGCTCTCCCTTAGTTCATGCATTAAACATAATTCAATATGAAGAGCATAATTCAATATCAAGAATATTAGAGATATTCAACTTCAAAGAGATATAAATACACTTAAGTATCATAGGTTTACTCAAACATATAATGTAAAGTGCAAAAAATACAAAAATGACAAAAATTTTACTCCCACTAAATTCTATTCCTCCCCATTAATGTTATTTCTTCCCCTAAATCTAATATCACTAATCTTGCTCCCTCTTTTTGGAATCATCAAAGAAAAACCATTATCGAAAAATACAAAATGTAAAGTTTCATGCTTCCAACTAACTTGGTTGAAATAATCAAAATGTATTTTATTAAGAAAGATAAACTTTCTCATTAAAGAATATTATTGAATCTTTAGGGAGTCAAAATAAAAAGTCAATTTTCATAGAGATGTCCCTAATTGCAATATCCAAAAATCAATTTCATAAAAGAATTTATAATTTTGAATGCCTAAAATTTTTAAAAATAGAAACAAGAAAAGTGCCCAAAATATGAATATTGAACAAAATTAAAGATGTATCGATACAATTGTAAGGAAAACAACCTTCACTCCTTTTGCAATTTAAATATAAAGGCATCAATTTAAAAGATGACTTTTAATTAAGAAAATATTGAAACCCCAAATTTGAGACCCAAAAATAACAAAATTTTAATGCAATTAATGAGATTTTTATGAAATAGGGTATGATGTTTTTTAAGGAAAAGAGTGAATTGTTTAGGATTTGGAAAATATAAACATACAAGATGAAAAATAAAAGAACAGATAAGGGGATAGACCTTAGATAATGATTGTTTAACCATAAGGCTATACCAGTTGACCATAGTTTGTCTTGAATAGGATATATGGAGCAGTTTGAATAAAAAAGGAGAAAGCTAAAATTTTGCCTTGAACGTGCGATATTATTTAACCATAGAGCTATACTGGTCGATCAATGACTGATGTGGTCGACTAGTATATGAATCCATTCTATTTACAAACTGACTAAATAAGGGGATATTGGTCATCCACCTTAACACATTGGTCGACTAGTATGAGTAATTGGATTACCAAAATTTTGACCAGAGCATCATATAAACTCACTAAAACTATGAAAATTCTTAGAAAAGGGAAAATTGGTCGACTGCTCTAAGACATTGGTCAACCAATGTGGTTAATTTGACTAACAAACCTTCAACTAAACAAAGAACAAACTTACTATAAAGGCAAAAAACAAGAATTCTGATTACACTGATTGACCATATTAGGACATATTCAACTAATGTGTTTTGAAAAGCTAAAAAATAACTATAAAACCCAAATTTAAACATTACAACACTTAAAGGATCATAGTAATATCAATCAATAATTATCACAAACATTAAAATTAAAGAGACATTACACACACAAAGTCAATCAAGAAAATGAAGGGGGATCTTTATCTTAAAAAATTTACATCAAACTTACCTAATTCTCTACTAATTAACAATTATCCTTATTCAAAATTTTAGTGAAATAGTTAAATAATTAATGCAAATTCTAACTTAATGTCCTCATTTTGTATAATGAACTCTAAGTTTAGGTACTACGGTTCACACTTTAAAAATAATTATTAAACACTTCATTCATAATTCAAACACAAACAATCGTCACCAAGGGTTTATACTCAAATTCATATATAAATGCAAGTTATCACATATTTCTAAATTATGAATTAATAATTACCTCATGTTGAATATTGCTTATGATAAATTTGAATGAAAAATCTTTCCAAGTTTACAATCTATTAGAGGCTTCTCATCCTTCTCATTTCTCACACTTAGTTCAACAATTGTCTCTTTTGAAAATTTTTAGTTGCTAAATTCTCCATATCCTACAATAACATCTTCAAGAGTTTCTTAAAGGTGACAAGGTTAGATTCATTAAGATAAAATGCATGAACTCATCCACAATACTCAATTTAATAATTACTATCTCTACTACATACCATTTACTTTTTTTCTAATAGCATTACAAATTAAATTAATCAATGTGTTTTAGGAACCCAAATAAACTTTATTCCTTAATTGTGGGGTTCCTTCTTCTTTTCAACCCACATTTTTAAGGGTTTGCTTGCTATCCTATGTTTGATAAAGAAAAACCTATCAATATGTCTAGATTTACCATAAAAATGACATACCATATTATATGAGTAATGATGATGTATAAATTCATTGCTTGGAATTCTATGTGTGTATGCATAATAAGAAATTTTTCTTTGGACATTAAATGTGTTGAATGGTTTCCTAAGATTATGGTGAAAATTCCTACCATAATTATATGTATAATGCCTACTATCAATGAATGTTTAATGCATGCTTCTATAAGGGTAAGAGTGGGTTTGTATTTTTATCATAAAAATTATGCCTATTTTTTCCTTAGGAGTATTGAACTCTATACCTAGATAGCGAGCCATATATGAAAGCATGATGGTTTCTCTTTAATTGAGCCCTAGTGAATGTGTCATTTGCATATGTTTGTTTGGATATGGATGGTCCATAGTCATTTGTCATTCTAGGTAATGGTTCTTCACAATGTAAATGTTTTCCTTTAATAAAAGTAGTTTTAGTGTTGGAAACATTTTATATTTATATCCAATTCTATGCCTACCATTGGAAGTCCTTTGAGCTCTTAACATGTTTTCTAGGTTTTTACTCCCTTTAGTGAATTTGGATAAAGAATCCTTGAGAGCATCAATTTCCTTTTTCAATATTTCATTGTTATGCCTTAATGCTTTTAAGTCATGATTTTCATCAATAATTACATTTTTTGATGCTTTCATCTGATGAAATTTTTTTTTCATTCTTACTTATGTATGCATCTAACTTTTTTTTTTATCTTCCTTAAGTTTTAAAGACAATTTCTTCTTTTTCTTACTCATGACTTATAAACTTTCAAGTAATTCATCATATATCATATCATCATCAATATTACAAGAATTAGGATTGGATGTTAACTCATCGTTGTCCATAGTGGTAAAGCATAGATGAGATATCTCTTCTTCCAAATGTTCTCTTTTAGATTCACTTATGTCATCCTAATTTGATGCTTTAAGTGATTTCTTCTTGTCTTTCTTCTTCTTCTTAAATTTTCTCTTATATTGCTTATTATCTTTAAGTTGAGGATAATGTGACTTTATATGGCCCAATTTTATACATTCAAAGCAAATAATGTTAGAGGATTTATGTTTTAAATCACTTTTACCTTCCTTGAAGTCCTATCTTTTAGAGAATTTTTTCTTCATGAACTTCTTGAATTTTCTAGTAAGTTAGCCAATTTCTTCTTCTTCACTTTCATTAGTTAATGTCTCTTCCTCTTTAACGAATCTTCTTTTGAAGTTTTAAATGCTAAATTCTTTTTCTTTGGAAGCATTATCTCTTCTTGTGTCTTTTAGAGCATCATTTCGTATGTGAGGAGAAATCCAATAATTTCCTCCAATGGTAACATTTTTAGATCCTTGGCTTCTTATATGACCATTATAATAGCTTCTTACATCTTTAGAAGTACATAAGCAGCGTTCTTACCATTTCAACATTAGTATAGGTCTTTCCAAGACCTTTAAGAGCATTAATATTATCAATAAATCTAGTATACATGCTAAGAATGCTTTCATCATGCTTCATTTGAAACAATTCATATTAATTTGTTAGCATGCTTACTTTTCTCTCTTTTACTCGATTAGCTCCTTCATGTGTACCATCTAAAGTATGCCAAATGTCTAGAGTCATTTCACACATAGAGATCCTATTAAATTTATTCTTCCTAATGCATAAAATAGGAATATTCAAGGAAACCTTTCTCTTATCTTAAGGTTACCATTTTTTTTAATTTGGATACTTTTTTTCTATCTATAATTTTAGTAGGGATAAAGACCATTTGACACTACTTTCCAAAGGTCCACACTTTTGAATACTAAGAAGAATCTCATCCTAGTTTTTCAATAAAGGTAATCATTGTCACTAAAGAAAGGTGGTCTATTAATGTTTTATCCCTTTTGTTTAGATGATGATGATGCTTCTAAATAAGCCATTGTGATCTTTAATATAAGATTTTGTTAGAATTACTAGCCTAATAAACTAGCTTTGATGTCATTTGTTAGTCCTTAATAGCACCCAGTGTTTACAAAATTCAATAATTTTTATAACTAATTTACTCAATTAGACATAATTATTATAAATAAGCATGAGGAAATTGCTTAATATAAATTGATCAAACGGTTGAACAATAATTTAAAGAGGATAGGGAAATGATAATGCAAACTGATTTATAATGGCTTGGCAAAATCTCTTGCCTATTATTCACTCCCAAGACTCTTATTAGAATTCCATTATAATTCTTCTTTCAAGGTGAAAAATAACCTTTATACAATCTTTCTCGATTAAGAAGACCTTTATTATAATCTTATTCTAAGGTGAAGAAGAACCTCAATCTCAGTTATATTCCCCCAAATACAGTAATCCATTGCCCTAACTAAATATTACAACTTAAAGTACCTTAATTTATTATTTGCTAACTCCAAAATAGCTCACTCACACAAATATGACACAATAATGCTTAAATGATTGAAAAACTCTTTAAAATGTGTGTATATAACATCTAAAACATTCTTAATGCTAACCAATAAGAGGTTGGCGATCTCCAAAAATAGGAGCTTTTCTACAAGATCCTTAACTCAAATATGACTTGAGCAGACATGAGATAACTAATTAAATGAAGTTTAAGCAAGCAAAGAAGCATCCAGAGAGAATTTCTCACCTATGGCTTGATTATTGAGCGAAGTGACTTCTATTAGCTCTAAAGATTCTACCTAATTGGGGAATATTTTAATCATTGATCTATAGAGAAGTGGGTGTTTTTACTCATTTACCATCCAGAACCTTCTTAGGCTCTTGATATGCTATCCACTCTTTATGTAGTGGTTCCTGATACGTTATCATCCAATGCTTGTTAATTATCTCTTTGTATAACAATTGTATTTGGTTTGTTTGGCATTTGCATTGCCGTTTTGTCATTAGAGAGTATGCTTACTCTCTTTAAGTTATATTGCACCGACTCTCTCCACTATTTTTAATATATTCAATTTAATTTTTTCAAAAAAAGGATAACACCTAGTTATATTGTTTTTGGGACCCAAAATAGCTAAGCTAAGAGATACCTATTACAACGATTATATTTGACTGATTATATTAGTCGATTAGTATGCATTTATAACACCATATTCACTAGACATTGGACACTGATTGACTAGTAAAGGATACTAGTTAACCAGTATGATATACTGATCGACCAATACATCAACCAATTTTACAACAAACTACTAATACTTTAAATTTAATAACTTTAACCTATATTGATCGACCATTAACCTATATAGGTCAAATAATCACCCTAAAAACATGATTTTAGCACTTCAAATACTCAAATCCAATTTGTTTAATCCAAATAGGATTAAAAAACTTCCAAAAATATTCTCCAAAGATTATTTGAAAGATCAAGAGCATTTTATATTAAAATTAAAAGCTTCGATGCCTCTTGATGAATGTAAAAACTCATGCAATAAAGTAAGATGAAATGATTATGTATAATGTGCTTTTTGGATCATCAAATTAACAAAGTGAGCTTGTAAATAATAAAAAATTGTGAAATAACCTTGATAAGCCTTGATCTTCTTTTGTTCTTATTTTGGTTTTCATTTCATCAAATGCAAACTTCAACTTTTCTTTATGAACTTCATACACTATCTTTTTATTTTATGGATTAATTTTGTTCTAATATTTCTTTTTATCAAAATAGTAAACACATTAGTTGTAATTATGTTTTGTTATCATTAAAACACCGATTGGAACCTTTCTTAGTTTAACAATTATGAACTCACTTGCTACCATTGTTGAAGACTCGCCTAGTTATACCCCTTGGGAATCCCCATCCCTTAAGCTTTCATGATGACATGTTTTAGGAGATGCTTCTCCCTTCTAGGACCTTCACTATTGTTCTCTTTCCTTGTTAGAGGATATCTCTATTGTTGCTTTACCGTTAGTTGTCCTTATAAAAGGAGCTTCTAAATAAGGATATACTTTAGTTGATTTCTTCTTAGATAATCTTCTAACTTCTCATCTAATGGACTGTTGAGATCTTTTTCATTGGAAGAAAATAAGTTTGAAGGAGATTTAGTGAATGATGAGAATCTTTTCTTGTTCAAATGTGACACTGAATCAAGTGCACAAAATATCATTTATAATGGTCCCTAGCATATTAGTGTGAAGCCCTTTTTTCTTTAGAAATAGAGACCAGACATACATCTTGAAAAATTGAAGCAGACGTAAGTCCTTATATGGATTAACGTTCACCACATCCTATTGAAATACTAAAGTACTAAAGATCTTAGTCATTTTACAAGCTTTGTTAATAAACCAATAAACATAGTTGAAGCTACTACTCATATGATGCATGTAAGTTATATAACAATTTGTACCATTGTTAATATATGCTAAAACTTTCCATATCATATTCCTATCTTGAGAATTAAGGATATTGACAAGGAAATTCAAGACTTTGTATTAAAGACTAAATCTTTTGCACTATGGTAGGAAATGGATTCCAACTAGCAAGATCTTTACTAGAGGTGATTATTATAAGATAATAAATCTTGAAGCCCCACCAAAAGAGAATAAACACAATAGAAAATATGAGCTTAATATAACAACTAATGCTGACACTTTATAAGCCTCAGATGCCTCAAGGATGGGCAATTATGTTACTATAATGCCAAAATATGAGAAACACCTCTTGGCGATGAAAGTTCGAAATCCCTAACCTCAATTGATAATAAACAAGATGAGCCTTCATTATCATCAAGGGAATAAACCATCTTACTTACGTCCCCCTCTTGTAAAGTCTTCTCCCCTCTTACAAAGTCTGTTACACCTGATAACACACCAACTATTGTTTGTGACTCTGGTAAAGAGTTCAAAATGGCTATAAGGGGGAAATCTAAAAGGAAGAACAAGGATAATAACTCTAACTCCTCTACTTCCTCTTAATGTCTATACTTTCTTGAAATGTTAGAGGGCTCAATAGCCTTAAAAGATAACAAAATTTATGAGATTACTTGCTTGACATTAAACCTTTCTTAATTAGACTATTAGGAAACAATGATGAAGAAGAATTGTTACAAGCAATTAAAGTTCATTCAAAACCACTGGACCATCACAACTAACCATAATGCTCAATATAATGGTAAAATTTTTTTAGTTTTGACCTTGATAGAGTTAAAATTGATCATTTTTTTTTCATTATAGTGATATTGGGATTTTTTTAGTCATTCAATGGCCCCTTGACCCACTGATCCATTTGTTAGTAAGTCTTTTAAGGGAAAGGATTAGTTTCCATGTAACCTTTATTTATCCTTTCAATTTTGTTTTTCAAAGAAGCTCTTTATGGGATAAACTAGCAGAATATTCAACCTAATATAAATAATCCTTAGTTGATACATAGAGAATTCAATCACGTTATGTATCAATCGAAAGTTAAAGGGAATGCATGTGTTAGAAATTTATTTGATGATCTCAAGAGACTATATGAGTCAATAATAAGTAACTGATCTTAATATGGAGGGACAATATAACACATAGAATAATAAGAAACAAGGAAGGTAGTCCCTCAGAAAAAAGCTTGGCAAAGCATCTAAAAGCCAATGGCTTAGCACTTATTAACAAAACAAAGATGTATTCAACTTTCCTTAATTCTCGTATCACTCTTTCATTGAAGTTAATGATCTGACCTTGAAGCAATAGAAGAAAATTCTATCTTGATTCTTCAATTACTTGAAAGATGATGAGGGATTTGAAGTATTATTAGAAATAGATGGAGACTTAACTTTCAAGGATTCAAGTCATTTTTTTGTATGAGAAAAGTTCATAGAGTCAATAAGGAGCTGAAGAAACTTAATTTTAAGAGATATGGTAATACTAATCAAGTTGTATCTACTACTAAGGCTACCTTACCGAAGACATAACATTCCTTATATGAAGAACCCGCAGATTCATCAAAATAAGGAGCTAAGAGAATAGCTCTATACAATTACACAGGAGCTCTGGAAGTCAATTATTTAATCCTTAATTAAAGAACAAAGATTCAATGGATTCAATGGCTAACTAAAGGTGATAAGAATATTGTCTTCTTTCATAAATGATTCCTTTCAAGGAAAAGTTTTGATGGACTTGTCTCCCTTCAAAATTCAAATTGTGCTTTGGTACAACCTCAAGAGGAATTATTTATGGTACCTTATGATTACTTCTCCAACTCCTTAGGCACTGCATCATTTTGTTGTTTCTCTCTATAGGTTCTTAAGTCTCTTATATTTATTAGGATCTCAAGCTTTGACGATCAAAATTTGCCATTACCTTTCAAGGAATCAAATATGGAGAAAGTCTTCTTTAATTTCATACCTAATAAAGCACTTGGCTTTGATGGCCTTAATACTTTCTTCTTTAAAAAGACTTACAGGCTTACTAAGCAAATAGTCACAAATGCTATCCTTGATTTTTTAACAAAGGAAAATTTCTTAAATAACTAAACATGAATTATATAACTCTTGTCCCAAAGTTCCCCAATCTAAGTTCTTCGAAAAACTTTAGAACAATTTATTATTGAATAGTATCTACATGATTATTGCCAAGCTCCTAGCCATAAGATTCAAAGTTGTACTTAGTACTTTAATTAAGCTATCTTAAGATGCATTCAACAAAGTAAGACAAGTTGGAGACAATATTTTATTAGCTCAACAACTCTTTAAGAACTACACTGAGAGAAGCTCATTTAAAAGTTATGCAATTAAGGTGAACTTCCATAATGCCTTTGATT
This sequence comes from Erythroxylum alaternifolium, assembly GCA_027478495.1. Lineage (NCBI taxonomy): Eukaryota > Viridiplantae > Streptophyta > Magnoliopsida > Malpighiales > Erythroxylaceae > Erythroxylum > Erythroxylum alaternifolium. The sequence continues at coordinate 25,370,966 of JANIIA010000001.1, forward strand.
CCATCAATTGGGAATTTATTTTAAACATTCTAAAGACATTTGATTTCCCCAAACAATTCCTCAATTATATAGAAGAATGTATCAATTATATCTCTTATTGCATTTTTGTAAATGAAGAACTTACAAATCTTATCAAAGTTGCAAAAGACTTGAGGCATTAGGGGATTTAATTTCTCCACACTTATTCACCCCAATGTATTGAGGTTCTTCATTTACTAATTCGTGGAATCATTACTCAAGAAAGAAACTTTAAGTACCACAATAAATGAAAAAAGTTCAAGATTCATAATTTGTCTTTTACTGATGATCTGCTACTCCTTTTAAGAGTTGATCTTAATTCCATTAGTACACTAATGATAGCATTTAGAACCTTCAAGAAATTGTTTAGCCTCTCTATAAACATAGACAAGAGTTATGAAATTTATGTAATATTGTTCATTGGGTGCAACACATCTTGCTAGCTAGATCTCTCAAGTCATAGGGTTTAAAACAAATAAGCTCCCGTTTTCTTAATTAGGGATCTCCATCTCTCGTAAAAGACCAACTTACAAAGACTTTATTCATTTGATATAGAAGAAACAAGGAAGGGTTGACATCTGGTGTAATAAAACCCTCTCCTTTATATATGGACTAGACCTCTCACATATTTCTACCTAAAAGCTTAACTAAATCTATAAAAAAGATGCTCAAATCCTTTCCATGGTTTGGTGATGCTGTAAGAAATCATTTGCTAAAGTTAATTGGAATGACGTTTGTTTTATCAAAGAAGAAAATAGTTTGGGAATTTGTCTAATAAATTTCACAAATAAAGTTCTTATAATTAACAAATTTTGGAGAATATTAATTGATAAAGAAGCATTATGGTACAATGGGTACATACACAATTTTTTAGGGGTAAAAGATTATGAAATGTATACTTTATGGACTAAGCAACATATTCCAAGATTAAAGGAAAAAGTGAGGTTGAAATTCAAACACAAGCTTAAAGATGAAGCTATTACTAGATTCTGTTACGATAATTGAAGTAACAATGGTCCTCTATATAACAATGAATTCTCAGTGCTCAGAAGTACAATTTAGGATTAAGCTATAGTCAAGGAAGTCCTAAGAGACAATCCTCATAACTCAATCAATCTACTTTGTCTACCTACTAGCTTTAACCCCAAGCTTTAATCTTAACTCTAATATAGTAGATTCAATTCATTGGCGAAAGCACTTATTTGTTATTTTCTCTAATAAATCATATAAACAATTACTTAGGCCCAATATTTCAAAAAATGCTCTTATATAGATTGGTGTGGTTTAAGCAAGCTATCCTAAAGATATCCTTCATCTTATGGCTTGCCATTAAAGGGAGCTTTCCACTTTATATAAACTTAATGTTAGTCTCAACATCACCAACCTCTTCGCAAATAAGAATCTGAGTCTATTTCCCATTTGGTTTTCCAATGCAATTTCTTATCATAGTAATAAAAGGAGATATAAAAGGTCTATAACATTTCTTATATGTATCTTGATTGGCCTAATAACATATCCTAAATAAGTAGTGGACAAAGGAAATACAAAGCAATCTATCTCATTTCCAAATTATAATTTAGGAGTTTGTTTTATACTATTTGGAAGACAAGAAGCATAAGAATTTTTAAAGGAAATGACTACTAATCTCAACAAGGTATGATAAGAGAACACTTGATGACTTATCAACTTCATCTCCAACGTAGCAGCAGCATTATGAGTAATTGGAGCTTTAAAGCTACAGACTAACAACATTAGATATAGGCATTTTATCAATGAACTCATTCTATTCTTTTTTGAAGTGATGAAGTAAATAGCCTCTAAAATCTTATCATTAAATGTAGCAACTACACGGATAAAGGACTAATTTCTTTCTTTGTTTCCTTGTAACCGTTAATCTTTTAATTCTCAAGATTGTATTCTTGTTAGGAGCTTCGTATTTTTCAATACATTTCATTATTTTCTAAAATTAAACCTGATATGATTGCTGGTTATAAAAGGATTCCAACAACTAAATCCGTGATTAGGAATTTAATTTGGTAATTTTAAAAAGATTGATAGAATGATTTTTGGTATAATTGTAATAAAGATAATGCAAGGGTTGTTGCTAAAAAATTATTATTATAAAGTAAAGACAAAAGTGAAGATTTAAAAGCAACACCATTACGGTTTTTGTATAGCTCACTTTATGTCAGATAATGTTCCAAAAAGTTTACAAGCACTTTTCTTTTTGAATTTCAAGCTTGTTAGATATCCCATACATATGAGGAGCAAGTCCAAATTTGCAAAGAGGGAGAGGCTCACAGAAGACTATATGACTTTACTTATTTAAAGTATTTTATTATATTATATATCCATTTATGAAATTATTTTACACAAATATCGTATAATTAATTATTATGCAAATAAAGGTAATTATATGAAGATAGATAATTTATAATAGAGAGTAAAATGCATAATTTTTCTTAAAAATTTTGACATTCTTTGTATATGTTTATGAAAGGGGAATTGCTGTAAAAGTCTGGCAACTGTTAAGACTTTTGACGTTTCATTGAGCTGGAAATTTCGGTCACTTAATCTATTTCAACCTATTTTTATCTCAACGTCATTTTATGTACAAACGGTTAAAAAAATCTGAACCCACAACTTGCGATTCTGACGCGTATAGTGGGTGACAGCTAGCGACTCTCACGCGTATTATACAAGTGGGTGGCAACTAGCGGCTCTGACGGGTAATTGCCTTGGAATTTCCAATGAAAGGTCAAAAGTCTTCCAGTTGTCAGACTTTTCGAATTCCCCGTCTCCACTGGAATCCAAGGCGGCTCTCAAAGCCCCCAGCCAAACATTATTGTTTTCATCTTTGACAAAAGGTTCGATTTTTCTCTACCATATCAGTGCGAGCATCAAAACCCCATGTCCCAGACTTGAATATAAGTTAGTAAAGCCAATGACTTTATTGTCAAAAATGTTAATAGAGCTAGAGACTTCGATGGTTTGCAAGTGAGTGGAGGTTGAGGGATAGGGAGATGAGCTCCTAGAATTCATGGGTATGGGAGGTTTGGTAAGTAAAGTGAAGGGTAGATCTAGATCTCGATTCACCTACCGATCCCTCCCATGCCGATGGCTTCTAGCTGTTCCTTCCTGTCCCTTCTCTCCTATCTTATGAATTCGACTTGCAGTGAGGTCTGTGATCTGTTGATGCAATTTGGCGTGCTATTTTCCTATAGTTTCTTGTTATAATTATGTATCTGCTGTTTTTCTCTTGGATTCTTGGTGCTGTATGTTTATGGTTAGTTTTCTGCTAGGTTAAAGTGAAAAAAATGTGGTAAATTCCTAGTTTAAGATTAGGGAAATCATTGTAGCCTGGTGTTGCTGCTTCCATGTACCTTATGAAACTGAAATGTTTCCTTCTCCATACCGCTTTTGAGATGTATATAAAGGCGCAAAGACTAGTGAATTTTAAGCCTGGGGGAGGTCATTCTTCATTTCTTTTTCACAAAATCCTACACTAATTGCTCTGTAATATGTTAGGAATTTTCGTACTTATGGCAGGGGAACAGTACACCATGGAAGATGGCTTACAAATCTGGAGCCACATAACACATCGTTTCTATACTTGGCGTGTATGAGGTAAGATAAACGGTAGAAGGTAAAATGAAGACTAACTATTGCAAGTTTGATTATTTTCACGCTTTAACCACTTGTTGCGTTTGGTAATCGGGGTGGTTCAGTGTTTATTCCATACATGATTGTATGATGTATATAGATTGCCTTCCATAAGTCGGGAGAACTATTTGATGAGATGAGTTCCGGTAACCGGAATCGCACGCTTTTCATACTGGAAGTATCAGAGGATTACATATTTTTTTTGGTTATCCTGTTACTGGGTCATTCCCATGCATTATATTTTAATTAATTAATATATATTTTATATTAAATTAATTTTTTAAATGGTTTAAATTTATATACCTTTTATTTCATATTTATTTTATATTCTTAACATATGTTATTAATAAATTTATAACATATTATATTTAATATTATTGTCATTTTAAATATCTCTATAAGATCATATCTTTATAATGATATATTTTGTGTAAAGTAATATATATTTTAAATTTAATTATTTAATAAATTATGTAAATAAATTAAATTGTGAGAAGCACATAAAAAGATTATATTAAAAAGAAAATGGACAAAGTTGTTTTTTTACAACTTTTGTTTTATGAATAATAATACACCAAATTTAGTGTATTATAATTTTATTTTAATGTTAAATTTTGGTGTCTTTTTTGGAGTGAATTTATTACACCAAATCTTGCGTTATTCTATGAACAATTTGGTGTTTTGGTGCGATGAGCCATGTCCAACGAAGGGGTGTTTTGGTGCAATGAATTCACTCCAAAGAAGACACTAAAATAGTGTAATGAATAATAATAAACTAAATTTAGTGTGTTATTATTCATGTATCAAAAGTTAAAATGGTGTAATGAATGGTAATAAACTAATTTTGTGTGTTATTATCCATGCTTCAAAAGTTTTAAAAAGACAATGATTGAGGACGAACGTGATATTAAGTGGACATATAAGATTAGAGTGAAACGTTTACTATGAATTTCACTGATTGAATTTTTGTGAGAACGTAATGCAGGATTGGAAGTTAAATGTATAATAAAATTATTATATTTGTGTATGTTATTAATTTGTTATTGTAATAATATTAATTATATTTGTTAAATAATAATAATTTAATATAAAGTATATATTAATTAATTAAGAAAAAAATTTTATTTTATTTTTATAAATAAATAAATCATTGTATAAATATAAATTAATTTAATTAATAACTAAATTATTCTGGTATATTTGTTGAAAATAATTTGGTGTAAAAATTTGTAGAGTGATTTAAGTAATACCAACTTTAGTGTAAAAAGATTCTTGAAATATTTTCTTTTACACTAAATTTGGCGTAAAATTTTAATGGAAGGGTTGGAGATGGCCTAAGTTCAATGTACAATTCATGCACTAAGGCCTTTTACAAAGATTACACTAAAATTTTACACCAAATTTAATGGAAAAAGTAATATTTCAAAAAAAAATTGTACACTAAATTTTTTACACTAATCATTATACACCAAATTTGATTTTAAAATATTTTACAATAATTTAGTTATTGACTATTAATTTATATTTATACAATAATTTATTTTTATAAATTTATTTTATTTATAAAAATTAAAGTAAAATATTATTTGTAATTAATTAATATATTCTTAAAATTAATGTTGTAATTTTAATTTGATTTTGTAATTTCAAGTTTGGTTATAGTTGTAATTTATTTTAGTTTGGTTGCAATTTTAACCATTTTTTAGGTTTTAACTTTTTTTAAATATACCTTTTATTTTAAATTACTTTATTAATGAATTTATAATACTCATTAGAATTATAAATAAATATTATAAGTAAATTTAATATTATATTTAATATTAATGTTATTTTAAAGGTCTCAACGATATATTTGAAATGATATATTTTGTGTAAAGTAATATATATTTTGAATTTAATTATTTAATAAATTTTGTGATTATATCAAAATATGATAAGGGTATAAAAAGAATCTGCAAATAAGAAAAATGGTTAAAGATGTTATTTTATAATTTTTGGTGCATGAATAGTAGCATATTAAATTTGGTGTGGTTTTACTCGTTACACCAAAATGTTGGTCTTGGAAATGTAAATTTGGTGTGTTTGGTTGGAGTAGATTTAATACACTAAAACCGTGTGTTGGCTGGAGATGACTTTACATATTTCTTTTATACTCTTATCACATTTTGATAAGTAATTAAATTTAAGATATATATTACTTTGAAAAAATATTAAATTTATTTTTAATATTTATTTATAATTGTTATTTATAAGTGTTTTAAATTTATTAATAAAATATTTTACTAATAAAAAGTAAATTTAAAATAAATGGTACATAACCTTAAAAGCAAAATAGATCATAAAATTGATTTTAAAAAATAAAATTCAACAAAAGTGCCTGGAATTATAGTTAGACTAAAATAAATTATAACTACAACCAAAATGGAGATTACAATTAAACTGTTAGTTAATATATAAAACTAATTAAGTAGATATGTTAACGGGTCGGATCGAGGGCGGCTTTGGGCCATGGTGGCCTATGGTCGGGTCAAAGCTCAACCTACCATTTATTTTTTAAAACAAAAAAATTTTAAAGCGACGTCGTTTCAAGAAAAATGAGTGGATCATTATTGTCAAGTCTACAATTAAGTTAGCCTCATACAATAGCTTAATCGTTTGTGATAAAACGGTCACTTAAAATGGTATCAGTAGTCGTGAGTTTAAATTCTATTATTCACTTATTATTCAGCACAAATTAGAGTGAGCTTGTGTAAAATTTAAGCCCAAAGAGTTTTTACTTGAAAGGGTGTGTTAATGAATATATAAAATTAATTAAGTTGATCTCACACAATAGTTTAAACTTTTGTGATGAAACGGTCACTTAACACAAACTAAAATTATAATAATATTAATTTTTCATCTTAAATGAAGAATATATATATAAATTAATATAGTTAATAACTAAATTATTGTAGAATATTCTTTTAAGATAATTGATCAACAAATTTGGCGTAGAATAATTGAAGTGTATAAAAAAATTTGGTGGAAAATGATTTCTAAAATATTTCTTTTTAAACCAGTTAACTAGTTAAGTGTAAAATTTTAGTGTTAATGGTTAGAGATGACATTAAACCTGATTGTACCAAGTTATGTGAAGAGCTTTTACGGGCTGCACTACGTCTGCGCCACCTCAAGAATCAGGATACGACTGTTGGGAACCGTCTCTCACTCAAACGCCTAATTTCTGAAATTCTGCAGCCTATAACAGGAAGCATATGATATGGACTTGCAACTGGGCGGTTGATTCGGTTGCTCTGTTCTCATTTCTCGGGATGTTATTAGCAAATTTGTCAGCTTACTGTTAAAACTGGTACTCGTATGTGGGGAGATGTTATGCCCGTTTCCTTGTCGTAGAGTGGCATCAGCCTGATAGGCTCGTTAGACAACTGGTTTTCCCTCACCACCTTTGAAGAATGATTAATTTTATGGATTTCAAAGCAAAATAACTATCCAGTACAAGCTCGACTTAAAAAGTTGAATCATTCCAAATCGATAATTTAGTAATATCAAGTATTCAGTCGTGCATCCATTCCGATAATAAATGAAAGACATAATACAGGAGACAAGTAGAGATGGAAATTGGTCCAAGTTGGATTTAAGTCTTTAAGGTGCAAATTCTTTTTTACAGGCCTAACAACAAATTCAGTTCCAAACTCTAGTTACACTTCAGTTTTTCACGCCAAAATTTGCAAGTTCAAGTTAGATTTGGATCAAATTCCAAGACTTTCTGTTAACATTTTTAGAATATTGGAATATAAAAGTGCTCTACTTCTTGATTGTCTGTTTAATTCAGGCCAAAATTTAAGGTTCCAGACTAATTTGCGTAAGTTTAAGTTAGATTTGGATCAATTTCTAAAGACTTTCTGTTGGTGCTCTAGTTGAATTAAAGGTTTCAGACTTATTTGCGCAAGTTCAAGTTAGATTTGGATCATATTCTAAGACCTTCTGTAGTCAAAGTTTCAATCAAGAATTAGAGCACTTTTATATTCCAATATTCTAAAAATATTAACAGAGTCTTAAGGACTTCTTATCTGGACACATTATTTCAAACTTCAACATCACCATCATGTTCAAGTCTTTTGCCCGTTCGACAAGTTTCCAAGTGTTTCTCCTGTAAAATTGTAGCAGAAAGTGGCAGAGATGTTATAAGCATGAAATAATTTCAATGTGCACGCAATTCACTTGATGTCTCGGTTCAGTGAGTAGGCGAACCCCATTTGAATTGATCTTGAGATGGTGGACGACAACATCTAGTATTGTACCGATCGAAGAACGGTATAAATTAAGGTAGATTAATATTGGGTATAAATATCAGTCGATATTAGCAGGTACCGATTAGTGCTGGCTGATACTAATAATATGGGTTAAATATGAAAAATATAGGGACAAAATTACAAAATTTTTAAAATTTTTAAAATTTTATCTCCCGCTGTCCCTATCCCCTCTTTTTATTTCAAAGTTTTTTAATTTTTTATTTAGTTAATCATTTATTGTGATTTTTTAATTTTTATTTTTAAAATAAAATAAATATTTTATTATTAATAATAACTATACATTAAATAAAAATTAAAAATTATTTAATTTAAATTTATTTTAATCTTTTATATAATATTTATTAATAAAGGATTAATAAAAATATTTTATTTTT
>JANIIA010000001.1:25391457-25408284 GCA_027478495.1 Erythroxylum alaternifolium
ATCTAATTAAATAATTTATATTTATAGATTAAGTTGCATTCTTTAAAAGAGTTACTACTTTTTCCCACATCTGATTAGCATCTCCTTCTAATTTCCATTCTTCTCCATATATAACTCTAACCCTAAGTTGTTCTTTCGTATTCCGTTGTACAGTTAATCATCTGACTCTGGTACACTTCTTACGACTTATTTTCTTCCTCTAACCCCGAATTAAAATATCCATAAACAACATCTTGTATTGTCTAAAATTCTCACTAATTCATATGACTTCTCTGTAAGGGTCTTAATGTTCTAAAAACTTATCCTTAATCTATTAACGTCTTCTCTTCTCTTTGACCTAAAACTCATCAAAGGCCTAGCCCTTGCTCTATCACTTGAAATCAAAACCATCATTCCTACCTTAATGCCCAATACAAACTATAGAAGACAAGCCCAACGAGACCCTAAACAACTGTAAGATTAATCGAGAAAGGAAACAAGGATTGATAACGACCACAAGCAAATCAAAATTTAGATGGTCTAAGATCTAAACCAATAACAGTTGCCTTGTACCTTACTCTCAACTGACTAATAGCCAATGACAGAGACTAATTTGTATAAATAAATAGCAACTGAGTTTTGCAGAATGCTAAGACATAGTATTAGACAGTTAAAAAAGAACAATTAAAATATTGTAAAATATAAACAAAAGAACTAAAAACTTGCAATGATTCAATAAAGACTAAAAGTTGGATGCCAACAACCAAATAGCAATGAATCAACCATAAGCAAACACAATATAAAACCAATCACAAGTATGTCCAATAGAGAAGAAAATGTTATGAGATACTAATTATCCAGATAAAGGAAATAATTAAACCGATCTGATTTGTTTAAGATACCACACACCAGCTCCATATATTCTCATCGGAGATAGCACCATTCAATAAAAAATTCCTCCATTGTAGGGCTCACTCCGAATCTGCAAAAGAAGAAAGCAAAACACGACATTTTCTAGAAGCCAAGCTAGGAAACGTCTAAAAGAGGACTAAAAATCAACCTAGTAAAACCTAAACTATTGTAGATAATGGTTAAAATATTAAAGCAATAAGAGCCAAATGTGGAAGAGAAAGGTGAAGGCTGGGTTGGATTCGTTTTTAAGATAATAAATATTCAAGAGTTGATTCACTAACAGAGACAACTGGTCAAAGTTGCTCCTGTTTCTAACGGTGGTCAGAGAAGAGGGAGTGGAGGTGTAAATATCCTCAATTCCAAATCTGTGTCTGTTAAAGTAAGCAGGTATAAACCTAATACCTGAAAGTTTAGCTAACACTAGTTCCAATCTTTAAGCTCCTATAGTACTCAAAGCAACAGTCTTTGATCAGATCAAGCCCCAGTAGATCAAGATTGAATAAAACCGGTATCAGCACCATGAAATTCACACAAATTATCAATCTAAATCAGACTCCAAAGGTTGCCATTAAAATATAGAATAAAACCAAAACTAGGAACTCAAATATGACAGCAAAATACTTGGTATCGTCCAAACCCCGTCACCAAATCCCCAAGTGAAAGAGCAATGTTTCCCTATCATTTTCTCTCGAGTCCTTTATTGTAAGGAACAAGCAGAAGCTAAAACTAAAAAGATAGAAGAATCTAATTCGTTATAGGAAATCTTACAAACAAACCACAAATTGTCAAAGCTGTTTTATACTTATGAGGAGAAAGAGGAAAAGAACTAGAACATGCTTGTCCCTAGTTTTTTTTTTTATGGTTAACAATTAATCACAAAATTTTAATAACAAAGTGTTGCCTCATTTAAGTGCAGACCTTTTTGCTTTTGCAACTTAATGGAAAGCAACAAATTTAGCCAACACAAACACCAATGGCACAAATGAAGGAACAAACAAAAAGATCATGGAACTCTATTGGTGGGTGTTCAAATTGATTAAAAATGTCAAACTCTAAAAGAGAATCAATAAACCACAAAATGAAGGTCAAATTTAATGCAAACCCGAACAAGAATTCTGATGCAAGCTAAGAAGAGAAGAAAAGCAACAAGCGACTAGGAAGGAATAGTGAACGCGGAAGTTGTTCAAATTGATTTTGCATCTATATTACCAACACCATAGTTCATAAAAATAAAAATTTGAATAAAAAGTAAGCAAAAATATTATGTATGAATACACTAAGACGAGGATTAATAGTTCTAATTTCAAAGTAGATTTTACTTTATACATGAATTGCCAACAAAGCAAAAGCACTTTAGCAGGGCCCACTTTGATGGCTCCTTAATCGCCAATCACATGGCGGAGTGATAGTACTGAACTTCACAATAACAACGGAACGGAAGCAAGAGAAGTGTGATGCTTGTTGGGTCCACTCCAATCATGCGTTCGGAGTTGGACATTGTCATTCTTTTGTTTCTTCCAAATAAAATTTGCGACTCGCGACCTCTCTCCCCCGTACGGCGCGTAATAATTAATAATAAAATAATAAAATAAACAATTGATAATTAAATTGTAGTTGCACCGGCGTTATGAAAACGTCAATAATTATTATAATAGATTAAATAAAATTATTTGATAAAGGATTTTTTAATAATTTGGTATTAAATATTTAATTTAAAGGTTTTATTTTTGTTATAATAAAATGCATGTTGAAGTTGTTTGTAAAGAAAAAAATAATGGACACTAAGACTTGCACATTCTATTTATAATGGAAAGTTTTAGTTAGATACCAATTGCACTAATCATTGACAAGCTAATTTATTAAAAAAATGAGGAAGAGTTTCAAGTTCTGCCGAGTTTGAATTCATTTTTACTATTTTTTAATTTAAAAAGGAGGAAAATAATAATCACAATATTAAATTATATATTTAATTTTTTTAATTAAAACGAATTGAATTGTATATTCTTTAACTTTTGCAATTGAGGTTAGAGTATTTATATTTGTATTAATGATAAAAATATATTTTATTTTCTTGTTTTAGAATGGAAATGATGATTTGCCCATATTATCTTCAATGAATTGAATTCTAACAAAATGTAAAAAAGCAAATTTTATTTTATTTCCTCATTCAACATTGAGCGCGTAAGCCAATAAGATTCTGTCCCACTTGCTTTTAGCCGCTATATTTTCGGGTCGGGTAATTTGATCCGTAACCCGAGACAAGTCCATTATAAAAGCTGAAACCGAACTCATCCTCCAATGGTTGTGTGCGTGTGTTTGTGCGCTTTAAGCGAATGTGTGTCGGCTGCTGTTCATTTTTCCCTCAGCAAGTGCACTTTTAACAAAAGCGCTTCCTTTTCTTCTGCGAAACACGCATACAATCGTAGCTCTAACCACCAACCATCGTCCTGAATTACTCCCGTTGTTTTTCACTTAGATACTGATGTTCTGCACTTGTTAACTTATGAACGGAACTGGGTCTCACACGCATTATCTTCCAACCATTTCCATCTCCAGATTTTTCTCTCACAGGTACGCATGAACTATAGACTTTCTTCGTCAAATAACTCCCCTTTTGGCCTTCTCTTTCTTTGCTCCTGTGATTACATTTCATTGAGAGAAGCTTGCAATGTGAACTGTTCTGTCCGAAAGCTAAGTTCCCTTGCTGGAGCACTTGTTATTTTCGACTGTTAATGTGCGTTAATCATGTCATTACAAGTTATATGCCGATGTTTTATGTGCTCCATTTATGATATTTGGCCTTTCTGGTTTTGTTTTCCATTGAAGAAAGCGCGAGCAATCTCATATTCAAATTATTTGAGAAGTAAAACTTTATAGTTGGCACTATATAGTGCTCGCTTTACCGGTGGACTCGATGCATCCGAGCTGAGTTTTAATTGTCAGATTAATCCATTATGCGATTTCTATTTTGGTTCAATATGTAATGATATTAGTAGTAGCTTATTTTTATGTCATTGTGCTCTAATAATATGTCATTGTGTCATTGTGCTCTAATAATATGCATCGATACTCTTTAAATGGGGAATCATAGTCAGTCCATCTCATTTTTTTTCAAATACCTATAGTACTTTTAGTGGCTCTTTGCTTTTCCAGCTTTTGTCTTCTTGCTAATTATTGTGTCGATTGGGTAATTAGTTTTTGATTTGTGCAGAATGATAGGTTCAACACCAAGCAAATGGTTGAATCTTTTAGCTTGTTTACTGTTGTTTCTGAAAACTGAAGGCCTGTTCGTTGAAATTACGTATGTAACAAGTGCAGTAGCAAAGGGCGCTGGTAAGAAATTGAGGAGCGTTGCTTAATATCATTAACTAGAAGAAACTGAAAAAGCTTCCTATTAATACTCTGATGTTCTAATTGCAACTGAAAATGTGATATGTTATTGCAGTTTGTTTGGATGGTAGCCCACCAGCTTACCACTTGGATAGAGGTTCTGGTACAGGAATCAATAATTGGTTGGTTCACTTTGAGGTTTGTAGTCCTACAGAATGGCTTCATAGTTTTTGTCTCTAACAAAACGAAACAAATAGCAAAGTGTTGTGACGTGTAAATGGTATCTTGAAAATGAAGACAGGGACAATGAATTGCGAAAGAAATTGTTGGATACAAGTTCTTGAATGCTACTTGGTACAGCTTTGGATCACTAATAAAGGGAGTTAGAAGCATTAAAAGTTTCACAAGTCCTTTAGAATAATGTAATGGAAAAATTGAACACAAAAGTATCACTTTTAACAATTCATCACAGTTAATTTCACTAGATATCAAATATATATGATTAATCTTGGAATCATACAATACCAATTTATGACCCTGTCATAATACATACTTTTGTTGTATTATCAGGGAGGGGGGTGGTGCAACAATGTGACAAGTTGCCTTGAACGTAAGAATACTCGTTTAGGCTCATCTAGGGAAATGGACAAAGAAATTGCTTTTTCAGGGATCATGAGCAATGTGGAACAATTGAATCCAGGTATATAGCCAAGTAAACATCTAATTGATTATTGGATTTTGGCTTTTACCTAGTTCTTAGATCTTATATGAATTTTTAGATTTCCACAACTGGAATAGAGTTAAGATCAGATATTGTGATGGGTCGTCATTTACCGGTGATGTGCAGGCAGTCAATCCTGTAAGTTGTTTCGGTTTAGCAGGAATCAATTTAAGATTACAGAAGTTTAGGTTTTAACCAAATAGAATTTCACCAGGCTACTAACCTTCACTTCAGAGGAGCAAGGATTTGGCTTGCTGTCGTTGAAGATTTATTAGCTAAAGGAATGAAAAATGCAAAAAATGTGAGGTTCATCTGAACGTCTTTCCACATACTTGGCTTCTTGTAAATGATGTTCATTTGATCACTTCTCCACTTTTTTGCTTCTTGCTCATAAATGTTTCAGAATAACTTGTTTGGATGTGTCTCCGTAGGCTCTTCTTTCTGGTTGTTCAGCTGGTGGATTGGCTTCCATCCTGCATTGTGATAGCTTCCGAGCTTTGCTGCCTGTGGGAACTAAAGCAAAATGCCTTTCAGATGCTGGTTATTTTATCAATACGTAACCTTACTATGGAACCCTATAACCAAAACATGAAGCAAAAGCTACAAGAGTTAGACTATATTCTTTTAATCCCTCTCTAACAGCATGATTTTTCACAACAGGAGGGATATTTCTGGAGCACCACACATCCAATCCTACTTCAGTGATGTGGTCACAACGCATGTATGTTATCTTCATATTGTAGCTTATTTATGCTGATCTTGTATTCTATTGCCTCTCATTACCTAGTATTGCTAGTGAATTGTCAACTAAAGCAGAACTTTCCTAAATGCCAGCGATAAGTTCTGTTAATTGAGGTACAGACTGCTGATTGAGTATTTCAAATGTTGTCTTCAGGGATCAATTAAGAACTTGCCAGCTTCCTGCACCTCAAGATTGAAACCATCTTTAGTAAGTCTTTCTCTGATAATGTTAAGTTCCTTCTTACCATATCATGTTGAGTCTCTTTTTTTGGCTGTATCATCTTAACTCGTACGAGTCACAACGTCTCCAGTGTTTCTTCCCGCAATACGTGGCATCGCAAATACAAACACCACTTTTTGTACTTAATGCAGCATATGACTCTTGGCAGGTGGGTACACTTCTAATAACTTCTTTTTTGCAAAAATTGTTTCATGTCACAGAATGTTGCAATCAGGTTTTGACCTCCATATTGAGGAAGCACTCAAGTCTATAGTTTATGATTCATTCCTGAGACATATGGGGATAAACATTATGATAACAATTACAAAGAAAGTTGTGGAAAAGGATATGCTTGGAATAAAAAGAGAAATTTTACATTCAGAAGAGCTACTCTCTTAAACAAGTGAGATAACGAAAGTATCGCATGATCAAATATAAGGCCCTTTTGACACATTTACTTCTGAAATCATAACTTCGTTTAGATAAGGAACATTTTGGCACCCGGAGTTGACGATCCCAGTGGTTCCTGGAAGGCCTGCAAGCTTGACATTAGTAACTGTTCTCCTGTTCAACTCAATATAATGCAAGGTAATTATAAGCAAACCTGGATAATCTTCCATGTATAGTTCATTTTAGTTTCCAGCGTAGAGTATACTTGAATTTTTACACTGTTCTGTAATGACATGGACACAGCCTAAAATCTTAGCAGTAGATCTTATCAATTCAATGCAGTAAATTTCAATGAGAAGATCTAAAAATTACATTTACAATATGAGAATAAAAAGCGGAAGTAATTCTTGTGATATTATCAATATCTCCGTTATTTTCTATTCGTGAATGAGCAGTCTAAGCTAGCCATTGCTACAACTTTATAAGTTCTGCAGAATCAGTGACATCAACTAGCGGTTGTAAATTTCCCTTGCAGATTTTAGGTTGCAGTTCTTGAGTACACTGTATAGATCAGCAAACTCTCCAGCTAGAGGACTATATATAGACTCTTGTTTTATCCACTGCCAAACTGAAAAGCAAGAAACATGGTTCATGGCTGACTCTCCAATGCTCAAGAATACAGTAAGAGACTGCAATTCTTCTTTTTTTCTTCCAAAATCCCTAGTGGTTCTCTTGAACTCCTTTTTTTTTTCCTCCAACTTATCCCAATTCACAAAAGTTAATCTTTCTTTTGCTTTCAAATGTATGTATATTATGCAGAAAATAGCGAAGGCTGTTGGTGATTGGTTTTACGACAGGACACCATTCCGGCAGATAGACTGTCCTTATCCCTGCAATCCCACTTGTCTAAATCGCGAAATTGATCATCAACTTCAACCAGAAAGATGATTTTCTCCGTCAAGATACACCATTCTTTTACAATATACAAATACAGGCACACAAACCTTAAAAAAAGAAAAAAAATCAATTGATCAAGGTTTTTAAATAGAAAAAGAAAAAAGACGAGGCCACCGCTGCACTAAACATGTGTGCTGGGTGTTCCTTATCATAGTTAATGCATTGAACTCTTGATTAGTTACTTACAAGTAAAGCATGATCATTTTCAGTCCAGAAATAATTTTCCTGTAATCCAGTGAAGTAGAATCACCCTGCAATGCGATCTCAGTTTTTTCATGTCCCATAGGCCTTTAAGTAATATCATATTTCTGAGTCCCATGATCAATGTAAATTTTGAATGAGCGTAGCGTTATAAATAACCAGTTAAATCGTCAGAATTAACAGACAAACTTGTCATGATGAAACTCTAGAAAGAGTTTTCCATTAAGTTTCACAGTTTCCATCTTTCTGGTTCCTGAAAGAAGAAAGGAATATATGAAGCAAAGACCACAATTTCTTAAACTTCAACCTGACGCATATGCTCATATGCTCTATCAGAAAAAGCAAAAACACATTCCACTTGAAAGAACAAAGAAGAAGCCAAAACGGAAATGAAAAATCAAAAGGAAGATGCACAGTGAGATGGCTAGTTGGTTACTGCTTCTAGTTTGGCAGAAAAGAAATAGAAGTGAGTCAACAGCATTAGTGAAGAAGAGTTTGGGTGAAGTGATTATTTTGTTGGTTACTGGTACTAACCTGGAAAATGATGCAGGGTTCCATATACGCACAACAAAGCAAAGATGTTAACATAGTTTCAATGTTAAAACATTCTTGTCATAAAAAATAGAAGAACCGATGTGTCCTTTAATTAAAATCATTTCAGCAGAAGCAAACCCCAATATGGTGGTCCGGAGAAAGAAACATGTTGGTTTAGGTTATTTTCTGGGGGGTTTTATAATAGAATAGAATGAAATGTAATATTATTCCATTATTTGGAATGAAGTTTTATAATTTAATAAAATGGAACGAAATGAGATAAAAAAAGAGGGTTTCATATTACATCTTATTCTATCATAAATAGTAAAAATGAAAAATTTCTGATTTTGATGATTTAAGATGGAATGTAAAATAATTAATAACTTTACACATTATATTTATATTATAAACTCTTCATCTAAACAATATTTCATTATATTATATTATGAACCCTTTTATCTCTTCTAAATAATAATTTTTTAATATTATATTTATTTACGTTCTATTTTATATAACAAACTATTCGATTCTATTCTATTAAAATTTTTAAGTTGAATTAAACATAACCTTATTTGATATTAGCGTGTGCATGGCCAACATGATTCTGTACTGTGCAGCCTTTTTATTTGTCCAACGTAATATTAATACATGTAAAAGACATACAAACCTGCGTCATAGAATATTATTACATTCACGGGCTTCAATATGGTTCTCAAAACAAAAATGTCTGAGTTTGCAAGTTTCAAATGTTGCATTTCATTAATATTAAAAATTGGTAATATAATTAGCTTGTCTGTCTTTTAGGTTGGGTGACAATTTGCACTCTTGAAGTAGTGTCAAACTTGAATACTTTTTGTTTTCAAAGATCAAATAACACGTGAGATCAAGACTTTTTTTTTTTGACGGTGGACTTTTTAATTGTTTCGCTTTTATCGTTTATAGTATTTAGCTTGAACTTGACCATGAAAAGGCCAACAACAACATCCCATGCAGTAAGCGCTAAGCATTAGACAGCCGAATTCAACAAAAGCAGACATTGGAACAAATCCACATCCACGCCTACCTGGTGTTGCAAAATTTAAACTACTTGATATTCTATAACTATTCCCATGCACTTTTTACCACTTCAATACAACTATACCACTCTTTATATAATATATACACTGTACACAAAAAGAATGGTGATGCCGTCCAACTCATAAAAACTACTGTAGTGGAGATTAAGACTTTGCTTTTTCACCATTCTAAGAACTTGGAGAAAGGGCGTCGTGCGTGTTATGTAAACATCTTATTACTGTTTAGTATGTCAGACTCAGAGAAGAAAAAAGGAGTAGGCCAATCACTCACACCTACAACTAACAATTATGTCACCAGCAAGCAAAGCTGTAAAGCACCAATTATCGAGTGTCTTTCATTTCGGTTAAAGAAAAGCCAAGACGCTTCCACGTAATCAAATTGGCAAGTACCGAGAAGTTGCCAAGAGGAAAATTACAGTATGCAGACTAAATGGAACAAACCCCATTTGTTCTCTTTGCATTAAAAGTTCGATGGCAAACAAATGAAACCAAACCCAGCTTTCATCTTTAGCCCACAGAAGCAATGATAATTTGACTATGTCCTGGAAAGCGCCTAGTAGGTGGCATTTGGTCCGTGTATTTGTATCAGGCAAATGTAGTTTTCTTGCATTATTAAACTCTTTCATCGTAATAATAGCGCTATCGGCCCACATTATCTAAAACAGGGGTGAGGGGTCACTTTTGAGTCTCTGTCTGAAAAAAAAAAAAAAAAAAGCGTGACCAGATCTACACCATTCTTCTGACGCGGATCTAGGCAATAACTCCTTAGGTACGATTGCATATGTATGTATATGCATTATAAAATGAACTTCTCAGTTTTCTCTTATTGTCTGCAACTCTATGCTATTCTGTAAACTTAGCAGAATGGCTGATTCAAGATTAGGCCGGTTGATATGTCTTCTGCTGGCTTGCATAGCTTTGATATTGCTGAAAGCCGAAGCTGGTAGGATACCTATTACTATAGTTGAGACTGCAAAAGCAACGGGAGCTGGTTAGAGACTTTTCTTACCAACGATGCTTCATTTAATTTGTTTCTATGTACATGTTCCTATGTGTTCTCTTTTCTTCCATTTCTAACTCGTTTGCTTGAACCATGATGAAAATACTGCAGTTTGTTTAGATGGGAGTGCACCAGGTTACCACTTGGAAAGAGGATCTGGTTCGGGGATTAACAACTGGTTGGTTCACATGGAGGTTAGTCCTGCTAGTCTAAGGATAAGCTTTTGTTGCTAACTATATATGCTCAGTTAAGAATATTACGCTGGACAGAAGAAGTGAGAGGGGAAACTCATCAATTAACCTCATAAATAATGAGTTGTGCTCTATGTTCTAATTTTGGTTTGTTAAGTTCAACGATTTTTTCAAAATTAATTCTTTGTCATGTATGGATCGGTGCAGGGAGGAGGATGGTGTGAAGACACTGAAACTTGTCTTTCCCGTAAGAATACCTACAAGGGTTCTTCAGATAAAATGGAGAAAACAATGGGATTCTCTGGCATACTAGGAAGCAAGCAAAGTTCTAATCCTGGTATCAGCATTTTCGGTGTTCTGGATCTCGGTTTCTAATCTGTTTGTTGAATTTCTCGTTGGCTTTGATATGCTGTAATCATAGTACAGAATCTCTAATTGACTTGCGTTTTAAATTTGTTAGACTTTTACAACTGGAACAGAATCAAGATCAGATACTGTGATGGTTCATCTTTTACTGGTGATGTTGCTACTGTTGATCCGGTAAAGTTAACTGAGACTACTTGTCTTTTTCAGTAGGAAAAACTTGAACCAGTGAACATAATGTATCATTTTCTTTTTGTTGAGCAGAAAACTAACCTTTACTTCAGAGGAGAAAGGATTTGGCAGGCTGTTATTGATGATTTGTTGGCAAAAGGAATGAACAGAGCTCAAAATGTATGCTTCAAGTGACCTGAAAGCTGGAACCTCCTTTTTTCTTTTCTTGTTCTTAACTTCTTTGTTTTGTTTCATAGACTAAACTTGTTGGAACTTGTAATGACAGGCTATTCTTTCTGGATGCTCCGCTGGTGCGTTGGCTGCTATACTGCATTGTGATAAATTTGCATCACTCTTACCTGCTGCCGCTAGAGTAAAATGCGTCTCTGACGCTGGTTATTTTATTCACGGGTAAGCTTTCAATTTCATGTAAGATCCTTGTAAATCTTGTCATTATAGTTAAGGAGGTTTCTTTTTGTTCTTCTACAGAACTGATATTTCTGGAGGGTCATATGTCGAAAGCTTCTTCGGGAAAGTAGTGCAAACACATGTACCATCTCTTCCTTTTGATAATCCTTCATACTGATAATCTCATTGGTCACATAAAATAATCTAGTCCACCACAAAGTATACTGACTACTCGCGTATCGGAAGATTTTTCTGATTTAGTAACGATTCTCGTCCTGCTTTTTTATGCAGGGATCAGCAAAGAATTTGCCTGCATCATGCACGTCTAGAATGAGACCAGAGTTGGTGAGTTTCGCTATTCTCTTAATGGTTTCTTTTGCAAGTCCTTTCAGCTTGATCACCAAGTCTTTATCAATCTCCTTAACACTTGCTTGTTTTCATGAGTTGTTTCAGTGTTTCTTCCCTCAATATGTGGCTCAGACTATGAAAACACCATTATTTCTCATAAATTCTGCTTATGATTCCTGGCAGGTTAGCAGATAAAAAGTTTTTGCTTTTCAGTTGAATGAAATAACTCTGGCGAGTTCCTCTACTTATTAAATAAATACTTATTGGATTGTCCCTAAACCCTTCAACTTTTTCTGGAACTGCTCAGCTGAAAAATATTCTTGCACCGAGCGCTGTTGATTCAAAAGGAAGCTGGAAGAGCTGCAAGCTTGATTTAAAGAAATGCTCGGCAGCTCAACTTCAAACTGTGCAAGGTGATCACCATGACTATGAAAATGCCGGTTTCTGTCAAACATATAAAAAAGAAATTTAAGCACCATAAGCCATATATTTCTGTAAGGAAGGAGATATCTAATTTTAAAGGTTTGTTTCAGGTTACAGGCAGCAGTTCCTAAGGGCTGTAAACACAGGGCTTGGCAGCTCCTCGTCAAAAGGATTGTTCATAAACTCTTGTTATGCTCATTGCCAATCCGGATCGCAAGTTACATGGTTTAGTGATAAATCTCCAGTTGTGAGCAACACGGTATAGGCGGAAGCATCATTTCATTTTTAACCATGTTTCTCCTTAATGACTTCAAAGACGTGTACTAGCTCTCGTCTTCTTGGAACGTACTAATGTTCTTCCTTTTTGAAACTCTTCTCTGCAGAAAATGGGAAAGGCAGTTGGAGATTGGTTTTATGATAGAAGCGCAATCCCGAAGATTGACTGCGAATACCCCTGCAATCCTACTTGTGTTAGCGTTGATTCTGACTCATAAGAGCAACGGAAAGCTCCAAAATTGTTAAGACAAAATCTATCACCTTTTCTGATCATTATACCCGAAGTTAAATTAGTATTCAATTATTTACAACAATGTATCCAAGACTTCAGAAATAAATAAAAGACCACCACAGCACAGAAAAAATGTTCTGAATGCCGGTCTTTCTGTATGTATCCTCTCCTTTATCGTGAAATAAATCAATTTTTAATTTTAGCTCAATTTTCAAAACGGCAGCCTTTAATCCAATCTAAGATCTGAAGAAGACACCAATACGATCGTGTCTTTCTCTTGCACATAAGATGCATGTAAGCTAGGTGATTTTGTGCATGAGATTAAAAACAGGAAAAATCACGAGGTCAGAAGTTGAACTATTCGAAGTTTCCATGTTTTGTAAATGATCATCAAGCAGACGAACACAGAAAGAGTGAAGTTTGATTTCGTAGGAATAGGGCAGTAAAAGAGTTGCCACTTCACTGGTTTTATAACGCCACCTAAGGACAAAACTTTTAACAGGAGACATGTTCCAGGTGCTTCCAACTTGGGTTAAAACAAGGGCCTAGACGTAACCAACTCCATTTAACGAAGGAATGTTACAAATTCCAAAATAAAGACCCTCAAAAGTAATAAAAGAAAAATGGAAAAGGGAAGGTTGTTGGACTCTTGAATTGCACCTATTTTGAAATCCCAACATTTTACTTAGTGTCAAGCACTGATCTGGCATGGCCAAGATATTCCAGAAGGGGAAAAAAAAGAGAAGGCCAGTGACTTGTAATAAAGAAAGAGCGTAAATACACAGCAAATTTCAATGCCCCATATTGGTCTTCTATGAAGTTTTAAGTCTCTGGACCGTCATACATCCCAATTCTTCATATTATGTACTTACAACCGCATTCTTATCCATTACCTAAAACAATACATCTACACAGTTCTTCATGCACCAGCCCACTCTGGAAACCCAAGGATCACAATTTCAGACAGCTAAGAGAGTCATTGCGAGACAGTTAAGTATCTGGCAGTCCCCACCAAAGTAATTAACCAATCAAGTGGCTTTATTATCATTTGTCACTAGGTAGTGCATGCTGGCACTGAAAGGGGAAACTAAAAAAAAGTCTCCTGAAAGGTTGACATTTGCTATAGCCTTGATTGTGCACCTAGCCCACGATTCCGTGAAGGTCAAGGAGGGCTAAAAGAATACTACCGTCATGACCATAAATTCAATAAACACAGCTGCAAAAATTTCTGCTACACATTTGTGTCGCCAGCTAGATTTATATTCAAAGGCATCCCAAAGTTCATGCTTGACTACATAGCACAAAACGGTTAAGAAACAAAAAGCATCTTCTCTTCCACGATAGCTGACAAAACAAGGAATTCATATATCAGAAAGGAGAACTCTCATGATCATACCATTGTAAAGGATTAGTCAAAGACTTCTACGCCCAAGCTGCCACACAAAATGATCAGCAGCCACCATGGCACGAGATGCTGCCCCAATTGAACCATCATACCTGTCCAAATGAAAAATAAGATCATAAATTTCCCATGGGCACTCTTTTCAGAACGACACCTCAAGCTGATCTGAAAATTTAAGTCTGAACTAAATGACTTGATGGGCTTACAATGCAACCAAGAGAAAAGCAGATGTCTGCATGACTATAACACCTTCACCAGCAGGTTTTGATGTATTCATGCACCTAGCACAGAACCAGTTCTCATAAATTGATGTCACCAGATCTGTACACAAAGTTTACAATCTAGGATGTAAAATGAGTAAGGTAGGACATAAATTTCCAGAATGTATTTGGGTTAGAGGTTGAAAAGGTTATTGTTGAGAATTTGAAAAGCAAAATCCTGTTGGTCTAAACAGCTTCTAGCATATAGGGAAGTTAAAATGATCAGAATTGATAGTACGCATAGAATTTAAAGTAATATGTTTTCTTTTACCATAAAATTTCAACTTCGTTAATCTGAGATAGAGTAGAAAGAAAAGTTAACTAGATAAATAAGTCTTTCTATCCATACTGAGCGTATCCTTCTCAGTTTTTACAGTCTGCTAAGCCATATAATCCATGCTAAGATATAGGAACCCTTTTTCTCTCAATTAAGGAGCCACCTTTATCTTTCAATTATAACCCAGCTCTGAACAAATGACACCATCATTTCAAACAATGATGTATTGACCTTAATGGCTTTGGGGCAAAATGGACCAGGAAAGGACTATATCATTTGAGATCCGCTTGACCAGATATGTTTATTTCATCGATCCAAGACACGTCAGGATTAAACTTAAAAGGTGAAGATGGCAAAATATACTGGCATAACACAATAGGATGCAGCTTCTTTGGGTGAACTCGTCAAAAGGTACTTACAAGAAAACCCACTACTCCTTTCTTCCTCCTTCCACTATTAGATGCAAGATTGAACGCAAAGAAGTGACTATGAGGAAATATCTTTTCCTATCTAGGTCATAAAGCATGTGTTAGGCGCATTGATATAGGAAAAAACAGAACTCACATTCATTCGCACCAATGACAAAGCTCTCAGCTTGCAGTTTGTTGCGTTTGACAAAATCAATGAATTGCCTCAGTTCCGTAGGACTTGCTTTGATACCCTCTTGTTCTGCACTAAAAGCATCAGGATCCAAATTTGAGCCCAAAATTATAAACATATCAAAATATCAACAGAAAGAGTAATCCTAAATACAACTACAATATTCCAATTCTAAGAGTCAAATTACTTCTAAAAGAAAAGCAGGGATGTTTCTCTTACATAGTAGAGAGCAAACGAGAGGGCGCAGTTGGTTCGTAATTGATAAGCAAAGCAGCCTTTAGAGGTTTACCTGAAATTAAAAAGAAATAACATAACTTGTCTGATTGAGAGAAAGATATAAAGACGAAGAAAGAGAGAGCTCTGACCTGAAGAACCAATATTGATGGAAGCCCACTTGTCCCAGGCTCGGTGAACAAAACCCCAATCCATTACACCACAAAAGATACAAACTCTTTCCTGTTTTGACTTCAGACAAAGAGAAGCGAAAACCCAATTCAAATCAACTCCATTGACATTCCTGGACTCCAATTGCTGCAGATGCAACAAGTGAAACGTCTTTCTGTTGCAGAGACGGTGCTAGAAAGAAAATCATAACTCAAACCTAAGCGCAGAGCTGCATAGACGAAGTGTACAGAAATAAGAAGCAGAATTGAAGTAGCCTTGAGTAGTCGGCCTCCGAATGGTTACCTTGTTTGGTAAAATCTTTTAAGTGGATAATTTGGCATTACGATTTCCTTCTTTTTACAGAGGAAGTCCACATCTTTTAGTTGCGTACCAATTAAATTTTTAGATATACGCGATAGTTTATAAATCACATTAATTAAGTTTTTTACATTAGGCATAGCTTATAAATTATGTTAATTGGATTTTTTACATTAAATAAATCATATACGACATATTCAATTGAAAAAGGTTAAGTAAATGATTCGAATACAAGATTTTTTAATCCTGTGCTCCATGCATCACGAATATTTGTTCCTCTTTATTCATATTAAACAACGAAATCAAAATAATAAATATATTATATGATATATTGGTATCCCCTAATTTCTAATAATCTAGTGTTACTTACACCACAGGAGTTCGAACAAAATTTAAGGATATTGGGTAACAACAATTAGCGAGAGATGTTGGGATATGGAAGAGTCTTCCAATTTAAATCTTTCTCCTCGTTTCCAAGTCCTACCACCTTGAAGCAAAATCTTTCATTTTTTGGTATATCCGTCTTTTACCTTTTATTTGGGTGTGTAAGAAAAAATTGAATTTATCTACATTACAAAGGATCTTGAAACCAATATTTTTCATATACCTAGATTTGACTAAGAAGATATGATGTTTGATCTTCATAACAACTACCTTCTCGACGTAGAAAAATCAGTTTATCTCCCCTTCTCCCTTTCTTTAATTTACACATTTTTATGATAGATGCGTAAGTTTTTCTTAACCGTATACATTAGGGCAGAGAGGATCAATTTTATTTGTGCCTTTCTTTTAATACTATACGTCCATCAAATATCAATATATAATTAATTAATGAACGAGAATTTTCTATATTAATAATTTTCCCTAATAATATCATATTTGAGTAGTTGTATCTAAATGAGAACTTAATTGCCTCAATTCCAAATTTTTAGGCCACTTGAGAAAGTTGCCTTACGGCAATTTCCAACATTCTCCCACTTGGTCTAAAATTGGATGAAACTAATGCATAAGTTGTAGGGAAAAATACGCAAGATCTAATCTAAGCGCAGCGGAAATAATTTCAAAATTTTTCACAGAATCAACTTTAACAGAATTAAATCGAAACATAAAACA
>JANIIA010000001.1:25408384-25429182 GCA_027478495.1 Erythroxylum alaternifolium
AAATACACAAAGATAAAGAATGCCTTTTTTTATTGAATAAAACAAATTTTATACAATTAAAATTACAACCAAAATTGGCTGCAAGGGCATACACCAACATAAGTATGATACATTTACAATTAAGCACCAAAATATCATAATTATCTAATTATGATAAAACAATACATGTGGGTTATGAAGGTTGTATATTTATTACATAGCATACTCCCTTCCATATACCACAAATACCAGTGTTTATAAATGACATAAATTTCAGCATGGTCCATATTAATGTTTCTAGTAAATTTAAGTTATGACATTTCAGAATATAATTATGCACACATTATAATTAGAAACAATAAATGGTGTATATCATAAACACATCACTAAGCTCAAAGTGTCAACTTCATTATATGCATCATTCAAAAGGACAACAAGACCCATGTTCTTTAAATGTCTTTGGTTGTAGACCTTTAGTTGACGAATTCGCTATCATAAGATTTGTTCTAATATACTCAATAGAGACTCTTTGCTTCTGAATCTCCTCCTTAATGACAAAGTACTTTAGTTTCATATATTTGGCACCTTTTAAGTATTTGTCATTTTTGGAGAAGAACACTGCACTAGAATTATCACAATAAATTTTTAGCGGCTTAATAATGGTGTTGATAACCTCAAGTCCTGAAATAAAGTTTCGTAGCCTTAATGCATGTGTTGTGGCTTCAAAACCTGTCACAAATTCTCCTTCCATGGTGGATAAGGCAATGACATATTGTTTAGCACTTTTCCATAATAATGCTCCTTCGATAAGAAAGAATAAATAACTATAAGTTGACTTTCTGCTATCAATGCATCCAGAAAAACTTGAATTTGAGTATCCAATCACTTTTAAGTGATTAGATCTTCTATATATGAGCATGTAATTTTTTGTTCCTTGAAGATACCTTAAAACTTTCTTTGCAACTTTCCAATGATCAATTTTGGTATTACTTTGATACCTAGCTAGCATTCCAACTGCAAAATTAATATCCGGTCTTCTATAGGTTTGTGTATACATTAGACTTCCCACAACAAAAGCATAGGGAATCGATTCCATTTGCTTTCGTTTTATATCATTCTTTGGATATTGCATAAGACTAAATATCTCCTTTTTGAACCAAAACAGTTCTAAAAGAACATTTTTGCATATTAAATCTCCCTAGAATTCTTTCAATATAGACTTTTTAAGATAATCCCAGCAGTCATTATCTATCACAGAATATTTCAATTTTTATCACATAGGATGCCTCTCCTATATCTTTCATTTCAAAATTCTTTAAGAGATAATCTTTTGTCTCACTCAACATACTCAAATCATTAGTAGTAAGCAAGATATCATCAATATATAGGACCGAAAATAAAATTTTTCTCCTACTAATCTTTTGATATATACAACGATTAACATTATATTCTTCGAAACCAAAAAAGATTATGGTATCATTAAACTTAATATACCATTGCCTAAAAGCCTGTTTGAGTCCATAAATTGATATCTTAAGTTTACACACCATATGACCTTTTCCTTCAATTGAAAAAACTTCAAGTTGGTCCATATAAACTTCCTCTTTAAGATTTCCAATTAGAAAGGTTGTTTTCAAATTTTTTTAGTGTAACTCTAAATCAAAATGAGCCACTAGTGCCATAATAATACGCAATGAGTCTTTCTTTAAGACAGGTGAAAATGTTTCTTTATAATCAATGCCATCCTTTTGAGTATATCCTTTAGCAACAAGTCTAGGCTTATATCATTTGATATTGCCATTCGAGTCAAGTTTGGTCTTAAAAACCCATTTACACCTAGCTCATTTGGAACCTTCTGGCAATTTAACGATATCCCAGTCTTTGTTATCATTTATGGATTTTAACCCTTCCTTCATGACATCAACCGAATTTTTAGACTCAACCCATTCTGTGGCTTGTGAAAATGAAATCGAATCTATATTAATTCCAATATAAAGATTTGATTCTTGCAAATAAACTTCATAGTCACTTGAAATAGCTGATTTCCTTATTTTTTGAGATCTTCTCAAGTGTATTTCTTATGACTCATTTGCTTCAAATCTGTATGAGAGGGATATTTCATTATTTAAATGTTGTTAATTATTGTCAATACGTTCTTCAACAATTGGAACAACAATGGATGGAGGAACACTTATAGATAAATAAACATTTATCTTTACGTTTACAGTTCATTGTTCCTCACTCCCACTAGCTTCACCATTTTTAATAAATTTTACATTGTCAGTTTCCACTATTCTTGGACTATGGTTTGGATAATAAAATATATACCCTTTTAGATTTCTCTAAATAAATAATAAACTAACCATTAACAGTTTAAGAATCTAACTTTCTTTCATGTGAATTATAAACTTTGCTTCTATTGGGCAACCCCAAACATATAGGTGCCTTATACTCAGTTTCCTATTTGTTCATAACTCAAAAGGAGTTTTTGGAACTGTCTTACTAAGAACCTTATTCAGTAGGTACATGATTGTTTTTAACGCATATATCCATAAGGATTTGGGTATTGATGAATTACTTATCGTGCTACTAACCATATCCATCAACGTTCTATTACGCCTTTCTGTCATATCATTTTGTTGAGGTGTGTATGGTATAGTGTATTGTTCACATATGTCATATAATAGCCCACTCCTACACTTAAGGAATAATTGTTAGATGAAGCCATATCATGTGAGAATATATGAAGAGCATTTCATAAGCATGCATTATATTTGTATACACACATGAATCATGAATTAGAAACATTGTAATGATAGTATATGCACTTAATTGACGCATCCCGATATATGAAAGATTTTAAGTGATGATGTTGCAATTGTGTGTCGGTTATGTCATCAATCTTGTTTGATGATTATAATTAGTGGATTGGGAATTTATTAATATGATTGAGTAATTGATAAAGTGGTGTGAGCACCTAAATTTAGAAATAACGTTAAAGAGCAAGACAAAATTATACATGGACATTTGGGTAGATTAAGCCTATGAAATAGTGGCATGTGACATTAGGAATGAGTGACATGTGGCTTAGTTAATTGGATGAAAAATGGACTGATTACATGAGTGACAAGTGGCCCTTTAAATTTGTGACAAATGGCACCTTAGACTTGTGAAATGTTGAGCAATAGAATAGTGGCATGTGTAGCCTTACAATTGGTGACATATGTAGCCTTATAAGTAGTGACATATGGAGGCTTAAATGAGTTACATGTGGAGCCTAAAGTAAGTGACACATGGACCAATAGAATAGTAACATATGGATTAATAGAAGGATAACATATGTACCAATAGAATGGTGACACATGGACTAATGGAATGAGTGACATGTGGCTTAGATAATTAGATGACAAATGGCATGAGTACATGAGTGACAAGTGGCCTAGGAAATCAAATGACAAGTGGACCAAGCATTAGGTGACAATTGGAAGCATGTGAAGAAGACACGTGGCATAGCTCTCCATTTAACAAATGTCCCACCTCTCCACCACACATTTGTACCCCACAAAATTTTCACTAGAAAGATCATCTTTCTTCGTGTTTTTTGTCTTATGTTTCCTCTTTCATTCCCTTAACACCAATTTCCTCACGCCACCTCCCAAAACCTTGAGTTTTGTCAACTTTAGTAGTCTACATCTTGTGATTGAAAATCTTTTGTATTCCATCTTACTCTTGGAGTATATTTGAATGCCTAAGAGGCTTGATAATTGAGGAGACTTTGGTTGAACAGGTAAGTGATTGATTGCCCCATTATTTTATATGTTATCATAACATACATGATGATTCATTGGAGATGAATTGTATGTAAGGTTGATGATGAAGTATTTTGAAATAGGTTAGATGGAGTATTTTCACTGAACATATGTCTGTATTTCAACCATATCTTGTTCTATAATTATCCAAATGGGATTATTTTTAATTTATATTAAACTAGCGACATATGGCTATAATTTTTATGAAGGAATCTAATTCGAATTCTGTCTCTAAAGGTCTCTAAATTGGGCTCGAATATGAGAACTATGTGCAGTCATGATATGAGAATAGTCTGTAGTATTTTAGATATAGCTTACAGAATACTGAGCCAATCTGAATGAATTTGGTGCCATTAGAACCTTAAGACATATAGGAACATTTTTTTAGAAGAATGTACTGCCTAAATACCTCATTTTCTATGTAAAAAGGGCCATGCAAAGCTAACCCGAAAATCTGTCTTGAGAAAAATCTGGAAAATTAAAGTTGTAGGTCGAAATTTTGGTTTCAATTTCATCTTCCTATTTTGACCTATTTTACATATCTTTAGGGCATGAATTTGAAGAAACTCAAAGAATTAAAGTTGTAGATATAGGTCTTAGCTTGACCTCTGTGAAAGTGGCTTGATAAAATAATGACTAGAGCTAAAGTTATGCTTGTGTTTCTAATACTGTCTGTGACCCCTTTGTAGAAACCTTATATTGTTTCCTTATTTTTGGGGACTTCAGAGCTCAAATTGGTCAAAGTATAAAATGAAAAATGATTGCCAATGTCTTACTAATGCTTCTATGAAACAGTTTGGCCATAAGATATCTTGATAAGTTTATGTAGTTAATTAAAGTCATACCCTAAAACAATGGACTGTTTTGAAGAGAATGAGTTCAAATCTAGAAATTTTGATGTATTTAAAGGATAAATGAGTTATTTTAATGCAAACATGAACTTAAGAACATGAGAAATGTGTAAAAGGTATGGATGAATGAGCATTGAAGAACATAGGGTATTTATGAATGAGGCTTGGGTGAATGTATGGGTATATGTTGTTGGAAAACTTGGTGAATGTATAAATTTAGCTTGCTAAAATTTCAAATATAAAGTACCAATTGTGTGTGTTTTATAAGAAGCTTTTTGATCATGGAAATGTTCAAGGATAATTGTAAATATGGTTTGGTAATGATATAAAGATGTTCTCATGAATGTAATGTGATTCAAAGTATGTAAGTGATGAATTAGGAATGATTGAATGAGAACTAAGAAATTGTGGGAGTGTATAATCCTAGGAAATAGAGTGGTATATGTATAGGTGATCAACTGAAAGTGAATAAGTATATTAAGGAAACATACCCGAGAATTTGTCATTGAACATGCATAATACATGATACATATATAAATGTACTTATTCATCTGAATGTGCAATATAGTAATATTAAAATGTATGTGATTGCATATAGAAGAGCACGTTAAGCGACCACTTCTAGACGTTGCCGAGTCTTCAAGGAAATAAGCTAAAGGGAGCATTTATGAGTAACCTAAGAAGGTCTCACATTAAATTATTGTTGTTTACATTTCGTATTAAATTATTATATGAATGTGATTATGTTGATTCCGGACAATTGATTGTTGGAGGAGTTCTATATTATGGACCATATTGGAAGTGCTACTTGAATATTTCATATGATTGACTATATGTTCTTAGCTTATATGTTGAATGTCAGACCAAGTCCCGAGATCATTGCGAATGAGAAATGTGAATACAATGTAGGGTACTGAATATGATGATTGAAAATGTGAAATGCGTTTATTCCATAAATGCATGAAATATAAAAGCAGTTGTGACTGGAGACGCTAATGAAAAAGAGCTTAAACCTTAGACATCCATGGTAAGAGCCTATGGCTCAATTTGTATGATAAAGCCCGATATCCACAACAGATATAGGACAGTTTGATAGAGCCTGATATCCATAACAAATACGGGACAGTGAAAAAGGCACTCAGTCACAACAACGTAATCAATAAATTTAAGTCTCATAAACATTGCATATATATATGATATGAATAACTTGAGCAATTGCAATGTTTTGAGAACTTGTATTTGTTGGAAAATAAATGTAAGATCAAATCTAATCGTAGCAGAATGAATTTAACAATTTTCCACAGAATCAACTTTAACAAAATTTAATCATAAACATATAATAAGAAATTAACAAAGTCATATTTACCTGTTTTGATTTCTTGTTGTAATTTTTCTTTTCACCTTGAATCCACAATCCACGAGCCGTTCAATCATCTGGCCTCTAATGTTATCCACATATCTTTTTGAAGAAAACTTAAATCTAATTTGAGAGGGAAAATGTAAGAAGTGCTAGCTCCAAATTTTCTAATTTTTTCCTTTTATATGAAAAATCATATTTTTCATGTCCTTGGATTTTATCAAAATTACAACTAAAGTCAAACTTTAGTCATAATTACAAATTAGTCCTTATAAGATAAAATATCACATATTGATCCTTAAAGTTTCTAAAACTTCTCAGTTAAGTCCAATTTAATTCAAATTTCACTTTCTCCTTTATAAACCTTTTTTCTGTGACCCATTAGGCTTCTAATATGTTGGTCATGATTATAAATTATAATTCTAATTCATAATTAGAATTAGAAAATTAAAACTCCTTTTAATTTCTTTAATTCCCTAATTAAACAATCAGTAATCATGGATCATGATTGACGTCTAGCAACATGCCATGGCCACCCAACTATTAGGAATGTCAATGTGGTTTGACTTAACCTGTCTATGTATGGCTATAATGTATAAATTAATCCTTTCGACATCTAATATTCCAATTGTACTTAAAGTATGGAATTTGTGTCTACTCTAATTAATCTAATCATGTTCGTTCTTGCTAATTAGTAAATGATTTATAATTGATATTTGGAAACAATTTTCTTTCCAAATTTCAATTTACTCTGGTGAGAGATTCCCAAAATCATTACTAATTAAGAATAGCAGAACATTCTTCTTAATTACTTTAGGACAACAATTCTTTATTGGTTTACTTAACTATCTCCATATAGTTCATGCTATGTCTAATAACTACTGAATTGAACTACTCCAAAAGTAGAACATAAGTAACATAAAAAACATAGTAATTCCTACATAAGATAACTTTGGTAATCTCAAGTCTAAGGATCAATTACACAAACATCATAATGAGATAATCCATAGACACACAACTAATGTTCCATTTGGGATTCTCATAATTGGGTCAGTTCTGTGAACTTATTCTCTAATAAGCACCCACATGTTTGTTTAAGTGTCTTTACATAATGTATGAGATCAATTACTTTCTTCATAAAAAAACAAATATGTGCTAGTCTAACCATTTCATCAATATCCCGTCTTGATGAAACTATGACCAGGAATATTTTAGGAATAATACAAAAATGTAATTCAAATCTCATAATTATAATTGCATTATAATTTCTAATTGCATAATAATTATTCCATGGATTTTATCTTTATGATTTAATAATTAAATAATTAACAAAAACACAAAGATAAAGAATGCTTTTTATTGAATAAAATATTTTCATATAAATAAATTTACAACCAACATAAATTGGCTATAAGGGCATAAACCAACAGTATTGTATGAAATGTGTGAATGCTTATCGAAGAATATGTCTTGCATGATTATAATGAAATGATGAAATATATGGATTTTTTTGAAATGGTACAATTATGTAAAAAGTGTTTTGTGATATTAGATGATGAAAATTGAGATGATGTGAATTATATGATGACATAAATTGTGTGTTCTATGATAAGAGTGAACCATCAACTAAGTTTGCAAAACTCACCAAATTGCAATGTTAACATTTTTAGGCTCGAGAAAGCGACAACTTAGATCCTAAGACTACTTAGAAGAGTTTTTGGTACAACTTTTAGATAGAAGAATATGACTCAAAGGTCGGTCAGCTGGGATTAAAGGATTAGTCTTAGTTTTTGTTAAATCCTCATGTATGTAGCATATTTTGTAAACAGAGCTATGACTCTGATAAACTGATATTATATAAACATGAATGATGGATATCGTGCTACATTGTAAATTATGGTTTGTGAAACGAAACGTGGAGATTTTGGATTTAAACATTGTGTTAATTGCAATTTTAATTATGACACCATATGATATATTGATAGTGAGATAGTTAGCATGCCATTTCTATCAGGTATGTGCACGTTCATCTAAAGGGTATATGTGTACATGTCAAATGAAAGTGGGGTCTTACAAGTAGGACTAAGTTTATTTTCTATGCAAACGAAACTAAAGTTTACATTCATTTGACAACATTCATGGAAGTAATTGATATTGTACAAGGAATATAACCCAAATATTTACAAGTGTTAAGACCTTCAATGAATCACCACAATCATCACGATCTGATGATGAACTACAAAAAGAAATAACAGAAGAGTTAAAAACGTTTACAAAGAACAAGTCGCATCAATGAAACACACAAAACTAATGGAACACAGACACCATACCACCACCATCCTCTATCATGTCTCTAACCACAATCTCACCCAAAAGCTCAGATTCCCCAACGTGTCGTCATCCAAAATTCTGATGTTATTACCCAGCACTGACCTGCATCAATTTTTAAATTTTAAATTTTTTATCTTATAAATGTTATTTAAAAATTTAAAATTTAAACAATAAAAAAGGAAAATGTGTCACAGGTGTGACTTTGTGACTTAAGTGTCACGCCTGTGACACAAACCAATTATTTTATTTTTTATTTTTATAATTATAATTTTAAATTTTTTATAAAATTAATTATAGCATAATTAAAATTTAAATTAATTTTTTTACTAGAATAATATTAGTACAATTAAAATTAAAATGATAAAAATAAAAGATAAAAAAGACTTACGAATGTCACGCATGTGACTTATGTCACGTCCATGACACTTATATTATGGGCGTGATAGTTATATTTAAGTGACTTAATCGCTTAAAATTTAAGAAAAAACTATGATGTTTTATTAACTGGAGAGAGTTAATATAGAATAAGTTTGGATCGAGTATCCAACTGTTCTTTGTGCCAACAAGTTATCCTCAAAAGCATCGATGTGTATAAGGTGACAATTACGAGACGAGTCCCATCGAACCCAATAGCTCATATAAAACTTGAAACAATCGCAGTAGAGCAATAGAGGATGGTCATTGCCAATCTTACTATGAACTACAGTCTTTTGGGTGCTATGAGTAGTGGACTTACAGAGAAGCGATGATGATGTTATTCTGTAGTGTTATTATGAACAATGTTGCAAGGTGAGGAAGATAAGAGATTACAAGAATGATGCTAGAGCAATTAATCTTTAATTGACCCCATCTATTGGGCCTTCTGATAACTTTTATTAAGCTTATTAAGGTGATTATCTTTCCAAATATGTCATGAATCTTTGCTTTCTTTCATGTGTTATTACATTATATTATCAATGTCGCACTTTTTTTGGTGTGATATCGTTTCTTTTTTATTTGACAGAATCTGAGATATAACTTTTGGAACTGATAATTCATAAGATGTGCACTTGAGCTTGAAAAACTATTTGAATTGGTTGCTAATCATATGTCGGCTTAAAATACATGGACAAGAGGATAGTCTTAGGTTGGGTTTCCAAAGTAGAAGAAAATGGATTACAGAGAAGAAAGAAAATTGTTTAATATTCAAAATTTTAATAAAGATAATTAATAGTTAAGAATTATTTAAATAAGTAGTAGACACACGATAGTTATGATAAAACAGGACACTATTGAGCTCTCAATGTCAAAATAGTAACTATATCTGCAATCATATGGCATGTCCCTTAAGGTATTTTCAGGGCTAAGTGTAGAGTGGCACCATAAATTAAGTTGCCTTCAACTTGGACTTGCAAGTATTCTTCATGTGTATGATTGGTTCATGCCATAGATACTTCTGCCTAACTTTTCTCTAAGCCATCTTATGCGTATACTTACGGGTAGAATTTAGATTTATTAGTTATTTATTGATATGGGACAAGTTATATATACATACATACATACATAAATACAAATATATATATGCTATATATATATAGCATATATATATGTGTGTATATATTATTTTATTTTATTTTACCGCTTTTCATAAGTGGGGTGCGCATGGTATTTTTATCCAACTTCTTTCAAATTTGGGGTTTGGAAAGCTATAAAATGGATTGCACGAGTCTGTGAATTTTCTATTTATGATCCCATGCGTCCATTGTTGCTGAATTTAACAACAGATATAGTGGAGGAGAACAGATACCTGTAGTGCAAGGAGTCAACTTTAGAAGCTGCATTTCTTACTAAGATGATGCAATGCTAAGCGCATTGTTTCACTTGTACAATCCATTGATGGATCTATTGAACTTTTTGCTCAACTAGCTATTTCTACAATGTGAAGATTGTTACTTCTTATTGTTCTCTAAAACCTTTTTGCTGAACTGATTATTTCTATAATGTGAAGATTGTTACTTCTTATTGTTCTCTAACATTGGAGGCACAATTCAGCTATCAACCAGGATACTATTAAAAGCCACCTGGTAGATCTGCACAAGTTGGAATTTCTATTTTTGTTGGTACTATGTCTTTGTTACTTGTACATGTAAAGGTCACAGAGCTTATTACAAAACTTAAAATAACTTTTGTTTTGTCTTTTTGTATGCAAGGTAGCTTACCGTTTTACTATTAGGATAACTAATTATAAATTTTAAAGCTTTCTATCATGCATTGTTATAGTGAGATTAGAAAATAACATAGTGAGATGGAGAAAGGTTCAGAATCCTAATGGAACTACTTCTGTGAGTAAGAGTGTAACTTGTCATGGACAATTAACATTCCTTGTTGAGATGAATGGTTCGTATTTGTTAGTTTATGATAATTTCAATGCTATTTTATTTTGTCTTGTATGGTTCGATTCATTTTGTATCATAATTGACAGCATCCAATAAATGTGCAATACTAAAGCATGTCTGATTTTTTTTACCTAATTGATATTAATGTTTAATTCTATAATTAGAGATTACTTATATTTTATCTTTAATTTAATTTAGTATTTAAGTTTTATTGATCATGCGTTAAAAGTTGATTATTTAATATTCAAAAATTTATTTTTATTTTTGTAATATTATTTAATTCTTTAATAATTCTTTGGTTAAATAAAAAGATATTAAAATAAAATTTCATATGATTTTTTAATAATATTCACAAGTTAATTATATTACTCATTTTAAATTAAGAGATCAAATAATTTTAAATTAAGTAATTAATCAAAATATATGGATGATAAAAAATGTTTATATAATTATTTTATTGGAATAGTCTAATTGTAACCAATTAAAGTAACTCACTAGTGAAACCATTTGCAAATTGATTAACAAGTATATAATTTTCTCTTATCTTGTATGATTAGTTGGCATCATATTAAAAAAAACAAAGAAGAATGCCTTTTAGTTTATGCAATGCACCTGCCACATTTC
The DNA here is from genome assembly GCA_027478495.1 of Erythroxylum alaternifolium. NCBI lineage: Eukaryota > Viridiplantae > Streptophyta > Magnoliopsida > Malpighiales > Erythroxylaceae > Erythroxylum > Erythroxylum alaternifolium. Next base: position 25,419,711 of record JANIIA010000001.1, read on the forward strand.
AAAGGTGCATGATGGCTATATTTGTGAACATGAATGAAAACTTTATGGAGATATTTATGGATGACTTCTTTATCTTTAAAGATTCTTTTGATCATTATTTGCTTAATTTAGATAGAGTTCTTCAAAGATGTGATCTCTGCCTTTAGAGATTCTTTTGATCATTGTTTGCTTAATTTAGACAAAGTGCTTCAAAGATGTGAAGAGTCTCATCTAATCTTAAACTGGGAGAAGTGTCATTTAATGGTCCAAGAAGGAATTATACTAGGCCATAAGATTTCATGCAGGGTTATCCGAGCTTTCCTAAGTCATGTAGGGTTCTACAGATGATTCATCAAGGATTTTTCTCTTATTGCTAGACCTCTGACTCATTTATTAGTCAAAGATGTGCCTTTTGTTTTTTATGATGACTGCTAGGATTCTTTTAATAGGTTAAAAAAGGCACTCATAATAACACCAATTATGATGTCACTAGATTGGTCTCTTCCCTTTGAGATTATGTGTGATGCAAGTGACTGTGTTATTGGTTGTGTACTTGGCCAGTAGAAGGAGAAGAGGTTGCATGTTATCTATTACATAAGCATGACGTTGATGGCAGCACAACTGAATTACACAATTGTTAAGAAGGTATTGGTTGCGCTGATCTTTGCTTGTGAAAAATTTTGTTCTTATCTTTTAAGCTCACAAGTTATTGTTTTTACAGATCATGTAGCATTACGTTACCTCTTTTCTAAGAAGGATGCTAAGGATAAGCTCATCCGATGGGTGTTTCTACTCTAAGAGTTCAACATTAAGATTAAAGACAAGAAGGGAGTAGAAAATGTTGTAGCGAATCACCTTTCATGACTTGAAAGGGGACATCATAAAGAAGAAGTAGAAATCAAGGAGAGCTTCCCTGATGAGGCCATCATAATGGTAGATAATCCTTTTCGTCCTTGGTTGGCAGATATTGCAAACTACCTTTTAGGTGTTATTCTTCCTTCTGATTTTTCATATCAACAAAAGAAGCATTTTCTATTTCAATGCTCTCTTTATAATTAGGATGAACTTTTACTTTATAAGATATGTGCTGACAGTGTGATTCGCAGGTGTGTCCTATGAAGATGAAATACCTGAAATTTTAACATAATCTCATAGCTCACTTTATACCGGGCATTATGGAGCTAACAAAACTGTTGCACTAATCTTGGAATGTGGATTCTACTGACTGATCATGTTTAAGGATGCTCAAGATTTTGTATTAAAGTGTGATAGATGTCAAAGAGTGGGCAATATATCAAAGAGGGAAGCGATGCCACTTTCAAACAAAATGGAGGTCAATATATTTGATGTGTGGGGCTTGGACTTTATGGGACCATTCCTATCCTCATCAGGTAACACTTATATACTAGTTGGGGTTGATTATATGTCCAGATGGGTTGAGGCAGTAGCTACTCCAACTAATGATAATAAGGTGGTACAAAAGTTCATTAAGATGATTTTCACTAGATTTGGGGTGCCTAGAGTGATTATAAATGATGAGGGGGGGAGTCATTTTTACAACAAACCATTTGAGACCCTTCTAAAAAGATATAATGTTCATCATAGAGTGGCTACCCCTTACCACCCCTAAACTAGTGGTCAAGTGAAGGTGGTGAATAGAGAGCTGAAAAAGATTTTGTAGAAGACACTGAGCACTTCAAGGAAAGATTGGGCTTTGAAGCTGGATGACATGTTGTGGACTTATAGGACAACTTTCAAAACTCCCATATGCATAACACCATATCAAATTTTGTATAGCAAGGCTTGCCCTTTACCATTAGAGTTAGAGCATAGAGCCTATTGGGTAATCAGGAAATCGAACATGGATTGGAGGCTAGCAAGAGAAAAAAGATTGTGACACCTTGATAAGATGGAAGAGTTAAGATGTGATGCTTATAAAAATGCCAAGCTATACAAAGAAAGGGCTAAGAAGTGGCATGATGGCCATATCAAAAAGGAGTTTAAGAGTGGAGACTTGGTGATTTTGTTCAACTCAAGAATTTGGTTATTTCCCAGAAAGCTCAAGTCAAGATGAAGTGGACCCTTCAAGATTCTTCAAGTGTTTCCTTATGGTGCTTTGGAGTTGGAAAATGACAAAGGTGAATCGTTCAATGTCAATGGGTATCGTTGCAAGTCATACTATGGAGGGACATATTCACAAGAAAGGGAAGTTAGCTCTTTCCTTACTTCCACTATTTCATGAATGTATGAGGAATGATCAAGTCAATGACTTTAACTTAGCATGTTTATCTTTCTTTTGTTTATCTTTTTCTATTTGTTTGTTTGATTCATTTAGTTATAACTATGTTTGATTTGAGTTTGCTTGGTATTTATTTAGATTTTGTATGAATTTTAACTTGTTTTCTCTTCAAATTTCTTATTGGTAAGATTATTTTAATATGTTTGTAGGTCGCGGGACTGTTGAGAATGCACACTAGGCTTAGAAGAAGGTTTAGAAGTGGAAAATTTGCACCAACCCATGATCATGGGAATTGGTAAGTTTCCCACAATTATGGGAAGACTCTCTAGAAAGTTTCTGGAAAGTTAACCTATGATCTTCGGAATGATGGGGATCGTGAGAATGATAGGTATTCCATGATCGTGGGAAGGCCCATCTGAGGAAAATTTAAGTTTCTATCTTTTCTTTCTCTTTCATTCATTCTTCAAATTTTCACAACCTCTCTCTTTAAATCCATGAAACCTACTCTCCCACTCTCCCAAATCCTTCATCATGCACTAAACTCTTAGTATTTTCTTAATCTCTTCCGTCAATCTTACAATCTATTGCTCTTATTATACATCAATCATTCAAGCATCAAAAGATTTGGTGAGATTTTTATTTTCTCTCTCTAAAAATTGAACTCATCTCTCTTTCCCTTATTTTTGTATATTTCTGTTTCACAATGGCTCCAAAGAAGATGGAAGCTCAGAAACCAACTTATCTCTCTGACGAAGATAAACTCGATATGGCTGCCACTTTTTGTGCCCCATTTCCCATTTATTAGGAAAATGAATGTATGCATTTTTAGGACTTTAGAGATAGAGAATTAATTACTTCTAGATATTTTGACTTTTAACTATTAGAAAATATAGAAGTGAGGCATAATGTTGAACGATTAGCTACAAACATTGGTTGGGGTAGGTTCATTCGTTGTGATGTGTCAATTTACCCTATAATGACTATCAAATTTTTCACCATGGTATACTATAATCTTAAAATGGATGTATTCTGGTTTAGGATAGCTGGTAATGTTTATAAACTTGATTATAATGCCATTCATGCACTTTTCGATTTATCAAACACAAAAATTTTACAATGATAACAATGACTTTAATGTGGATAATTACTAGAAAATTCTATCAAGTGAAGCAAATTTTCACTCTAGAAATGCACCAAACACTTTAATTCGTAGTGTCGAGCACTTACTTCTGCATAAATTTATGTTTTTAATAAAACTGAAAGTAATAAGTGCTCAACCAAGGAACTTTTTGTAACATTCCATTATCCCATGATTAAGGATAGAACCCTAGGATATTATATATGTGAGTTTATTGAGAATTTAGAAATACATTTCATGCATCATATGGCATACACGTACAAGTGAATAATGTTGTCACTAATAAAAATAATTGAACATGCATTCATTGACATTTTCCAGGTATAAGTGAATTTTAATGTGATTAAAATGCAAATTGGGGATTATTTGTATTAAAATTTGAATTGGTATGTATTAGAATTAATTTCTCATTTTTTATGACATTTTGGATATTTTGGAAATTTATCAAAAAATGTGGGGTATTTTAGACTAGGAAAAATGTAGACATAAGAGAAAAAAAAGGAAGTGTGACATTTGGTAACTTAGATGAAGGACAAATGGACCTATTAAGGTATGACAAGTGGACAAATGGCTAAGAGACAAATGGTAGCAGAACAAGTGGACAAATATAACACATGTATTAGAGGCATGTGTCAATACTCAAAAGAGAAACCTAGTCTCGTTTTTGGTAAGAAACATTTCTGCATTTGTTAAACTTTCTCCTTGTTCCACCCATCACCAAAACCACCCACTCCTTCTTTATGTTCAGCCACCACCAAAACACCATGCATGCCCATTCTTGTGTATCTGATTTCTGATTAATACATCAACATTACACGTTACAAACAAAAAAAAGTTGAATCACTTCAGCCCATTTGAGGTTTTCAGTTGTCTTTGTATCTTTGGTTCTCTCCACCAAAAACTCATTAACTTATGAAATTTTGCTGAAGAGTGTACAGTGTAAGCAAGTAAGTTATTCTTGAAGTTGATGTTGTTTTAATGTTTGTGAATGGATACATGCATGAGTTAAGTAGAAGTGATGTAGGAGTTAAATGAAGGTGAGTGAAGTAGAAAATGAGCAGAAAGTTTAATAAAGGGTAGAGAAATGAAAGAATTTGGGCAATGAAGTGTGCTAGAGTATATTATATGCAGTGTTTTACTGAACATACATCTATATTTTGGCTATAACTTGACCAGTGAATATCCAAATTAGATGCATTTTAATTTAGCGTAAACTAAAAAAAGATATGGCTACATTTTTCATGAAGGAATCAAATTTGGAATATGTCCTTAAGAGTCTTGAAATTTGACTTAAAGTTGAGTTATGACATAGGCTGCAGCACTACCCTTGACAGAAATTGTGTCCTATTTTTATCAAATAAACTGTATTGATGTAGGATGAATCAAAAAAATTGTCTTCATAAAGATGTATCTTATTCCCTTAGCTTTCTATTGGTATAAAGTTTGTAACTTTTGGATAATGTAATTGAGAGATATGATTTTTACTAGTTTGACTGCACTAATCTTTCAATCACGGACTAGCCAAAATTTCGAATGTGCACAGTCTATAGTATTTTAAGCATAACTCATGGAATACTAAACCAAATTGAATGATTGTTGTTACGTTTGGAGCTTAAGACATAGAGGAACATTTTATGAGAAATTATTTTTAAAAACGTAATTTTTTGTGTCAAAATAATCATACAAATCAAACCTTAAATCTGCTTGAGAAATCTACAGAAAAATGCAAGCAAGTATTGTGGGTAGCATTTTTCTGTCATCGAAATGTTTTGATCATGTAATAGTTGAACAAGTCAATGCTAAGGTATTTTCATATGAGGTATTAAGGTTTAAGCTTACTCAAATAAACTTTGTTGATGTTGAATGAAAGGATTAAAGTGAGTAAAGTGTATTATGGATTAAAGAATGATTGGAAGGTGTTGTAAAGTGATTATATGGTGTAATAAAGAAACATACTCGAGAATTTGTCATTTAACATGCATAATACTTGATACATACATTACTGTACTTATGACTAATTATTCACATGAAAATGCACATGAGTGACATATAAATGTATGTGAATGCATATTGAGGAGCATGTTGAGCGATTGCTTAAAGACATTATTGGGACTTTAAGGCAATAAGCAAAATGGAGCATTTATGGGTAACCTAAGATGGCTCACCTTGATTGTTTATTTAATTTTTAATTAAATTGATGTGATGTTGTGTGCTGAATTCTGAACATAAAATGTCCGAGGCGTTTGATGCGTGAATAACATATTGGAAGTGTTTATTGAATGTGAATGTGGATTGATATGTGATGTTGTGTACCGAATTTTGGACATAAAATGTCCGAGGCGATTGATGCATGAATAACACATTGGAAGTGTTCCTTGAATGTTAATGTGATTGACTATATGTTCTCAACTTATATGTTGAATGTTAGACTAAGTCGGATCACCAATATGAATGAGAAAGTAAATGCAAATGGAAAGGATTGAATATGATGTTTGAAAATGTGATATGCATTTATTCTATGAATGCATGAAATATAAAGGCAGTTATGATCGGAGTCATTAGTGAAAAAGAGCTTAAAGCTCAGACATCCGTGGTAAGAGCCTATGGCCTAATTTGTATTATAAAGCCCGGTATCCACAACGGATATGGGACAGTGAAAAAGGCACTCGGTCACAATAACGTAATAAAATGAATTTGAGTCCCATAAACATTGCATACATATATGATATGAATAACTTGAGCAATTGCAAAGTTTTGAGAACTTGAATTGTATGAAATGTGTAAATGCTTATCGATGAATAGGTCTTGCATGATTATAAGAAATGGATTAAATGTACAAAGTGTTTTGTGATATTACATGATGAAAATTAAAATGATGTGAATTATATGATGACATAAATTGTAAGTTGCATGACAAGAGTGAACCATCTAGGATGGTTACTCAACTGAGTTTGCAAAACTAAACTAAATTGCAACATTGATATTTTCAAGTTCGAGAGAGCGACGACCTAGCTTCTAACACTGCTTAGAAGAGATTTTGTACTGCTTTTGGATACAGAACATGGATCAAAGGTTGGTCAGATGAGATCGAAGGATTATTTTTAATTTTATTAATTCCTCATATATGTAGCATATTTTTGTAGACAGAGCTGTGACTCTGATAGGCTGATATTGTGTAAAATTAGATGATAAATATAATGCTAAATTGTAAAATTATGGTTTATGAAATGAAATGAGGAAATTTTTGATTTTTGACATTATGTTATTTATGGTTTTAATTATGATGCCATGAGATACATTGAAAGTGAATAGGTTAGCACCCTTTTTCTGTCTGGTATGTGCACGAATATCCAAAGGGTGTGCGTTCGTGCACGTGTCAAATGGAAGTTAGGTGTTACACATTCATTACTCATTTCCAACAATCACAGATCTATAACAAAATCCTAACTGAAGAGGAGATGAGAAAAGAGCTAAATTTTACACAAAAACATGCAATTAACATACCTTAACTTCAAAAGCACAAAGGGATTTAACAAGATGGTGGATAGGGAGAGAGAAGTTCAATCTTCTGCAAGTTTTTGTGTTTCTCGACCCTTCCCTTCTTTATTCGCTTGTACTCATGCATTCTATGGTATATTGGAGTCAAACCGATAAGAGTGTTTAAATGGATGCCAGAGTTTCATGTGCAACGTGAATCGTACCTAGTTCCTATTTGGTTTAATTTTCCCAAACTTCCGATCCATTTCTTCAATCCGTAAGCCCTCACTTTTCTGGCCTCTCTTTTTGGCATGTCTCTTTGCTTGGATGTGGTAACTAAGGATTTGAAGCGATCAAGTGTAGCCTGTATCCAGATTGAAATTGATGTGATGAAACCTCCACTAGGGAAAACCAAGGTTTTTGGCATAAGGTAAAAGTCGATGAGGATATCTCGTTGTACTGCCAATTTTTTTGGCACGTCGGTCACGAAGAGAACCAATGCATAGTGAAACATCTTGAATTGCGAGTTACTGATCTGGATAATTAGTAGTAGGATAAAGTTGTCCTCGATAAGCCTTAATCTAATCGTTTGCTCACCAAACCTCATCGGTGCCTGGAGTATCACGCAGTCATTAAATCGACTCAAGCACCTGGTTCCTCTGGTCTTACTGCTACAAAGAAGGCTACAACTGCTATCGATATTTCTACCCTAAGTCGCAACTTCCTAGCTCCTCAGGCCTTACTGCTATAGAGAAGGGTACAATTGTAGCGGAGAATGCTACAACTACTGCAAAGATGGCTACGATGCCGACTACTGTTTTTGTAATTCTGCAACTTAATATTCTTGCCCAGGAATAGCCTTTGCCAGACAATACACATATAGTACATCCTGCCTTAGTGGAAACGCCTTCTCCGCCTGCTGTTCCCTTGCCTGCTATGGCTCAATGATGCGAGATAGAAGCCCAAAGAGCCAGACCTTGCTCTATCCCTTCGTAGTCTGCCCTTACAATCTAAGCAAACTTTTATGGAGGCTAATCTATCACTCTTCGACGCCAAAATTGAATATCCAATTTTGGAACGACCTCACCAGATGGATGCCTTCCACACTTTTAGCTTTTCCTTGTCTACTGTTTTGGGACATAATAAGCCTATGCTAGACATTCAGGTGGACCAATTGGGGGATCAGCTGTAGGAGATGAAGAAGTCCAAAAAATCATATACGAAGCGTAATTTTAGTTGTTCTTTAATGAGGAATAGGACCCAAACTCATCATAATGATATGTTTCTATGATGATTAAAGCCCTTTTTTGCAATGTCCGAGGGATTGGTAGCATTTCATCTCTCCAGCATTTGAAGAGGTTAACTCGTATCCACTCACTTTCTTTTATTGCTCTGTTAGAACCTATGGCAGACTATAATAAAATCGATGAATTCAAGACTTAATTAGGTTTTTGTAGTGCCTTATTTAATCCTTCTAATAAAATTTGGATTATTTTTCATAATGGATATAATATGATTGTCAAAGAATCCTCCGATCAGTTCATACACCTTGAGGTTTTGGAAGGGAATGGAGTTTTCCAGGCGTTCATTACTACTATGTATGGAAAATCCACCAGGGCTGAACCGGTGGTTCTGTGAATTGCATTATCCAGGTTACATGTTTCTTGTTCACATGTCCTTTGGTTGGTGGGGGAGGTGGGATTTTAATGTTATTGCTTCTTTTGGTAAGTATATAGGACATTTTTCTCTTATTCTTGACCCAATCGGTGACTTTCAGAATGCAATACATGAGAAGTAATGGATGAGTGTGGAAGAGATTGGATCGCTTACTTGTTAATACTCCATGGCTGGCCTCTTTCTCAGGTAGTGTTGCTAATGTTTTGCCCCGTTCTACATCTGATCACAGTGCTTTGCTTTTGAAAATTGAAGTCTCGCATACTGGATGTCCCAAACCCTTTTGATTTCAAAATTTTTGGGTGGCTAAATCTAAATTCTTGGATGTGTTTTGAACCTCATAGGATGCACCCTTAGAGTTTTTTGGAATGTTTCAATTTGCCAATAAGCTTAAGAGATTGGAGTTGGCTCTTCGGGACTGGAATAGAACAACTATTGGTAATATCTTTGATAATCTCAACTGAGCAGAAGCCCAACTTAAGGTCTTGGAAAGTAGTTTTGATGTTTCGGGCTCAGATGAAGACCTCACCAAATTGAATCAAGTATAAGTAGCCTATTACCGTGCACTCTCTGATGAGGAACAATTTTGGAAGGAGCGGGCACGGGTAAAATGGTTGTATGGTGGTGATCGCAACACCAAGTTTTTCCATGCCTCTACATTAGAAAAATAGAACAAATTGCGTGTTACACAAATCAATTATTGGAATCTGATACTAACAGACGAGCTCATATGGTGGATTTTTTTCGAGACCTTCTTTAGGAGACTGAGAGTTCAGCTGCTATATCTTCCATTTGCCCTTTATTGGATGTGATTCTGTAACATCCCCTCACTTATTAAAAAGGGTATTTTGGTCATTTGGATCGGGTTAGAAATATTTAAAGTGTTTCTGACATATTCATGCATTCATATATGCACATGAATAGGAAATAGTGAATTTTTGCACATGTGAATGTTTGTACATGCA
>JANIIA010000001.1:25478709-25490565 GCA_027478495.1 Erythroxylum alaternifolium
CCATGTGGAGTTCTATAGTAATTGCACGTAACGCTCCGTTATCTTAGGTTATGTGTCGGAACGACCTACGGGCGTCCTGATGCGTATCCTAGGGTAATGGGGTGTTACAGATAAAGGGTTAGGTAATGATTGGATTGTGCTAAAGATTGCCTTCACTTATTGTTTTTACATCATATAGAGGGAAAGGAATAAAAGGATTCATAATAAACACGAAATGGACAAGTATTATCTAGCTCAAAAACTGTTACATTAGATCAAGGGATGTTTTTATATTACGTCAATAGCTATCTAAGGATGGATTGGTCTATATGTTTTTAGTTATTACTCTTTACTAGCAATTCCTACAGCTCATCCTAAGTTAGTCTCTTAGATATTACAATATTGTATATTTATGTCATCTTACTAGTTTGTAATTTTGGACTTTTTAAGGTTTTTAGCTTACTTATTCTTCAATATAATTTATTTAACTTTCAAAAAAAATTTGAGTTTTAGTCTTTTCTTTAGGTTATGTTAATCATGTTATAAGCTGATAATCATTTTTTATGAGTCTAATATTTGTCTTTTTGTGCCTTAAATGATTGTATTTACTTGATTGTATAAGATTTCATTAGATAAATATCAAGAATGAGGAAAGCTATAAGCTTATATATTTATTGTTATATCCTTCCATTTTTTAGTTATCAAATTTTTATATATTCTCTTTGTAAGATCATATGAATTAAATTTAGAAGCACCTTAAAATGAGCTTATTAAAAAATTTAAATTATTGAAATTATGAGAAGGAGAAAGAGAAGATACCTGATATGTATTACACCTTGCTTACATTTTATATGGAGATTTGAGTTTGGACTAATTTAATTTTATACGATCTTATTTATATGATTTTCTTCATTTTGATTAACTTAAAATATATCCTTTACCATACCTTACCTAAACCTTATTAGAGTAAAAAAGGAATAAATTCAACAAAGTTTAGAGTAATTTAGATATGTTTTGATTAAGTTATGGGGTGCTTGATAGTGTATATGGTCATATTGGATAGTTCAGAGGCATGTTGAGTATTTTCTTGTAAACATGTCCATATTAGCTAGAAACACATTCATTTTGAGTAAGAAGGCCATATTAATGGTTTGCACTCTTGTTTGTGCATTTTTTAGCTCCAAACAATATTGAACATTTATGTGAAGAATGGTTGACTAATGTTGCGCCAATATTAAAATTTTACTACAAGTATATGACGTAGTTGTAGCTAGCACAGGTAAGTACGAATCAATTCCACGAAGAATATAAATAACAGTAATTTCCCTTTTTCTATTATCTATCCTATGAATTAGATTTTGGATTTTTTCTAAAGTATTTTCCTCTATCTTAAGTTCAGTATTGTTTAATATTAGCTTATTTATTTATTTTAATTAAAAAATAAAATAAATAATAAGCTAAGATTAAACAATACTGAACTTAAGATAGAGGAAAATACTATAGAAAAATCAATATCAAATAATGTTGTCTAGGTGATGAATCCCTTAAGAATCATTAAATGTTGACCCCTTATCATGTTATTATGTCATTGCTTATGGGATTATGGAAATTCCTATCTTACATTAAAAACTTTCTCAAGACTATTAAAAACTAACCCATTAGTTGATTAATATAAATCTTTCTAGTTAAAACCCCTAGGATTACATTACAATTTACGAATTCCAATGGTAGGTTTAACCCTAATTTAGAGGATTTATGTCAACCTATCTCTAGGTTTACATGAAACTCCCTCCAATTATGGTAGAACTATTCATATAAAAGGATTTTTTTAATCTTAATTATATGAAATCTAATTATGTACTAACATTCTAGATACATTAGATCAAACATAAAACAAATAATTGAATTAAAAAATCAATCAATATAATTGCAGTGAATAAAAGATTAAATCATATTGTTATCACAAAATGGGGTTCATCATAACTAGACACTACACATGTTTAATTATTACTCATAAAAAACAAAATCAATAACAAACATGCAGAAGAGAAAATGGAAAATAAAAAAATCATAATTCTAATGAATCTTCTTGCAAGTTTGGAATAGATCTAGCTTTCTATTACATCTCTTGACATTATCTCTATATTTTCCTCATCCTTTTATTAGAATTTTCACCTCTCTATGAGTTTTACATCTCAAAATTGTTTAAATAACTCATCTTGTCTTTCAAAGTAAAAACTAAGGTTTATGGGTAATAAATGATCAACTTACACGGGTGTGTGAATGATCATGTATCTCTAAAAACCCATGAATTTTCAATTTCACACTAGAGTATAGAGTTAGACAAGCAAAATAAACGATCATTTATATCAATATACATGAGCGTCTAACTCCACATAACCAGAAACAATATTCTTCAATCTTACACATGTTTATAGAGACTTACATTGTCATTACATATGGTAGTATAGGTCCTTAGTTGCTTCAAGTATTCGTTGCATTATGTGATTTTTCCCAAATGCTTCGCCTTTTAGTCCATAATGGCGATTATTATCTATAAATGCACTTAAAGAGAATTGAGTTTCATATACACAAAAAAATTATAACATATCAAGTAAATCACATTAATTATGTGTGTATAATTATAGTCAATTATGCATTTATCAAACATCCCCACGCTTAAGCTTTTGCTTGTCCTCAAATAAATCATAATCTAATTCGTCGATCTTAAAAACACCTATCCCTCACTAATTTTAGCTTGTCCACCTATACTCTAAATTGAAATATCATATCAATCACATAACATACAATTAGAATCAAGTTGTTCTAAAAACTAACTTCATAAGTCAATATCAATAATCTTTTTGAAATCAAAAGCACAATTCTTTGTACTCTCACCAAGGTTTCACTCAATATAGTTAAGTGTTTGGGGTGAAAAGTATAAGATCTCTCAAATTAATGCATAATAAAACTCTTAATCATAAGCTTGCAATTTTAGCGTATCTCCACCATTTATAAGTAAACTAGAAATAGGATATTCCTAAAAATAGGATAAAGGTTAACAATAGGGTTATAATCACTAAAAAAGGCTTGGGCTCAAAATTGGATATTCCTAAAGGGTAAAATATGCTTGAGTAATTATTGAAAAGAATAGACCTAAACAAATGTTGAATCTAATTGCCTTTATCATTTCAGTGCTTTCAATTTAACATATTGGTCCCAATATGCATAAAAAAACAAGTTCTAGAATTATTCAACTATTTATGACAACTTATATGAAAGAAATAAAAATTTGTGAAATTTGCTATTAAGCTTAAAAGCTTGCAAAAAAATGATGCAATTTTTATTCAAATTGACTATCTCAATGACTATTAAAAATATGACTTATAAAAGAAAATTTATTCTAACTTTATCCTTTTACATAATAATTCAAATCAATAATCAATAATAAAATAAAGTATTTATGGATAGATTTTGACTAGTTGAAATTATCAGTTCATAAAATTTAATAACAAGGATTATAATAAGCTTAAGAAAATTATAATCCTCTTCTGCAAAGATAAAATTATACATTGTCCTTGATATACACAATATAAGCACTTGTGAGCAAAAATGAGAAAGTGGAGTTGGGTACTACCCTGAGTAATAAGATTTTCAGATTATGATTTCAATGAATTTGGGACTATCCATCCGATATAATATAAAAACATCCTTGCAAAATATAAATGTAAAGGGATAAAAGGATAAAATAAAATAAAATAACTGAAAAAATATGAAATGACATTAATATTAATGTTTAGATAAGATAAAATAACAAAAGAAATGGAATAATAATAACAGTGCCTCTAACAAGGCGATAGGAGAGTGAATCACGAACGTTAGTTAAGCGAATGAAAGGCTAGAGAGAGTGAGCTTAAGCATGGTGAGATTAATGAGGTGAGCTTCGAGCATGGTAAGAATAAGTGTTGAGCGTGGCGAGAGCAGGGACGTTGTATGTCATTGTAGACAAGTAATTAATCTATAGTAACTCATGGCTTCCCCCTCCTTTTCAACTGTCTACCCTTCTTTCTCCTGGCTTTTATTTTCTACTACCTACCTTTCATCCACAACTACTCAAATACTCCTACTTTCATTTTCAACCACACTAGATCTGCTCAAATAACTTGCTTTATTTCTTTTCTAAGAAGCCTACCTAATCCATACTAAAAAGATACTTGACAGTTTACCATTAATGGTAAACATGTCTCCACCAGATCTACCATCTTCCTCAGCCTCCCTTTTGACCACTAAGGATTTATCTCCACTTCCATCCTATCATATTCATTAATTAAACCTTCCCTTATCCCATATGTCGTTCCTTTCCTTATAACAAACCAAGAAACCAACATGGAGTCGTGTTATTAGCGATCCATATACTTTCAAACATCTACAATTTATAGCTACAGTTTCTGATGGACCAATGTCTCCACCTGAGATGGTGTTACAATAAGGAGATGTGAAGTGGAAGGCTTCATTGGTACATTACTTCTTGGATAAGAGGATGGCTTATCAAATGGTACAACAGTGGGCTAAAGCAAACTAGAAAAAAATAGGACTCTAAGCTACTTTGATAACAAATGATGAGTTGTTCGTTTTTCAATTTGCTTATGATGACATGGAGAAAAAAGTAACTGAAATTGGACATTGGAATATACAAGGTAAACATATATTCTTAAAGAAGTGGACAATTGGTTTTTATCTTGATAGAGCTGATATTAAAACTATCCCAATATGAGTTAACTTGCATAAAGTACCCTTTAAATATTTGTAATCGAAGGATCTGAGTTACTTAGGTAGTTACCTTGGTGTTCCTCTAACTATAGATGAAAATACTACACACATTAGAAGGGTTAGGTTTGCTAGAGCACGTATTGAAGTTGAACATAGAAAAATCTTACCCGAGAGCGTTCCAATCATAAAATTCAAAAGTGATGGTGAGCTAGTTGAGGATAAGGTCTTATTATCTTACCCTTGGAGAAATTATATGAAGGAGAAATACAATGTATGAGTTCCCAAAAAAATCTACAAGGATGTAGAGGGCAAAAAAGTAGAAAATCTAGTACTAAAGACTTCAAAAAGTACCCTAAAAGTTATAGGATTTCAAGAAAATAATATGTCTACCTAGCAATAAGTTTTTAAACAAGATAAGGTGGGGTAAGCAATGGCTAGTCCATAGGATAAGTAACAAATTCCGAGATAAGGAGAAGTGATTCATGCAAACGTTCAGGATACAGGGCCATTAGCAACCTCAGAACTCGCGGAAGAAGCTACTAAAGATACTCATCCTTAGCTGCACACTTTACTGGTTACTACATGTGTAAACTTGCATCAATATGGAAGTGAGGAAGGAGAGATTGGCGTTAATTCTTAGTAGCTTATGGACATAATAATCATTAAAGCAAAATCGGTGAACAATGATGAAACAAATCCAGAAAATGTGATCCAAATAGTGAGAGCATTGGTGGTGATGGAGATGGAAATAATGAAGAGCTAAAATAGTGGCAAGAACGTGGATCTAGTAAAATTAGTTCCAATATGAAAGCCAATATTAGGCATTCCAAGTGATTTTTTCCATATAGAATGTGAGGGGATTGAATTGCCCCAATAAACAGTTAGCTTAAAGGATTACTTAGTTTCCAAACAATCAGTTTTTGTTAGTTTGGTGGAAACTAAAATAAAAAAGGATGTATTTCAAAGAGGATTACATTTTCTCCCTTCCAAATGGTAAGCTCTTAGTAATCATTCCAAACATCCAAATGGTAGGATCTTGGTGGCATTTGATCCAACATAGTAATCTTAACAAATTGGTTTTGCACTAACCAATTGAAACATTGTGAGCTCACTATTAAAGCTGACATGAGCCCAATTTCACTTACATTTATGTATGCAACAAATTGGGAATTTCAAAGGGAAGCATTATGGAGAGACTTGTAAGCTATTGACTTTCGCATTTTAGGCCCTTGGATGCTTGTTGGAGACTTTAATTACTTAGTGAATTAAGCTAAATCTAATGGAAGACTAAGAATAACACATACAGATACCAAAGAACTTATAGAGTTAACTATTAAGCTTGGTCTAGTTGATCTTAACTTTTGAGGTCCTACACTAAAAAGATAGTGGTCCTGTATAGAGGAAATTAGATAGATGTTTAGTTAATGATCATTGACTCACTACAATGTATGGAAGCTATACTAAGTTTGGAGAACCTCTGATCTTCATTTCAATATATGTGGCAATAGCAATAACAAGCTAAGGAAATCTCCATTCAGTTTCGTCAATTCCTTGTTAAAGCATTCTTAACTTGACTCAATTATAACATTTTCCATTAAGAAACACTTTCAGGCCTCTAAAGCATTCTAATGTGTGCAATTACCAAAAATTTTTAAGGTTGGTTGTGAAAAACTTCTCAAATAATCTCCTGATTCTGCGATCATTAAGAAAGAAAGATCTAATCTTAACTCATACTTATGGGATTTAAAGGTATACAATTCTTAATTAAAGTAGAAATTAAGAGTTTAATGGATGTAGCAAGGGGATAGAAATATCAAGTGCTTCTATAATTTGATTCAGGGTGGGAGAAATAGAAACAAAGAAATTTTCCTTGATCTTAATAGCAGATTAATTTATTATCAAAAGGAGTTGAAAAAGGTAGCAAGAAGACACTTCAAATAGATAAACGAGCTAACTACTTATTCAACTAATCTTCCTAACATTTTGCTTCATAGATTCGTAGGCTCTATAAGGCATGATCAAAAGTTTTAATTGCTCAAAGAAGTGACCTCTTATGAGATAAGAGGAGTATTTTTTTTCATTTTTCCCTGACGAGGCCCCAGATTAGATGTCTTGAATACAAGGTTTTTCTAAGAGAAATGGAATGTCTTACAAACTCCAGTTGTAAGGATTTTTTAAAAGTTCTTCAAAAATGGTGGACTGCTTACTGAAATGAATAAGAGTATTTTAGTTTTGGTTCTCAAGGTTCCTAATCCTAAATACTTAGATTGTTACAGGCCTAATGCATTTTGTATTGTGATATAGAAGACCATTGTCAAAATTCTTATTATCTAGTCAAAAGTTACTTTACTTGACTTAATCAATACAATTCAGAGTGTTTATATCCTAGGAAAAAGTATAGGTGATAACATCTTATTAGCTTAAAAATTATTCAAAGATAACAATACTAAAGAGCATATTAAGAGTTGTGCACTTAAGACTAATTTCACCAAAACTGATGATACTATTAAATGAAGATTCCTTATCTATAGATGATTTAATTATGCTATGTGACAGTAATCCTAATTCTATGGGAACACTTTTAAATGCATTATAGAAGTTTCAGAATGTCTCTTGTCTCAAGTTTAATCCAATTAAGAGTGTAACTTATCTTTTTAGACATAATTGTCAAATTTTGGTGACTGTGATTGTAGATGTTGGACTCAAAGTACACCAACTACCTCTCACTTTTTTGGGTGTTCCCATTTCTATAGAGAAGCTTAAAGAAGTTAATTGTAGACCTCAAATTGAAAAAATCAATGGAAGACTCTCAATGGAATCATGGATTCTTTTCATTTGGATGTAGAGTATAGTTAGCCACCTCCATTTTTAATAATTTGTGTATCTACTGGTTATCACATCTAGCTATTCCTAATGGAGTCCTAAAGAAAATTGAGAAAATTGATAAAATTGTTAGAGGCTTCATTTGAAATGGACAGAATTCTAGTTAGGGAGACTATCCAAAGTTAAATGGAGTGTCTTATGTCTTCCTAAGCAGTATAGAGGATTAGCATCCCTTATGGCCTTTATGTAACATTGACCTTTTTACAACCATAAAAGTATCTATCCTTGGAGATCCTAAAGCCTAAACTCTTATTCAGAATAACAAGTGGCCTTTCCTTATGTGTAGAGTAGTCAGTTCTGTTATTCAAAAATGGCCTTCACATCTTCCAAATGCACAAGAAGATAAGATCATATGGGAACTACACAATTCTTACAAATTTATAGCTCAATCATGCAAAGATTTGTTGCTAGGAGCTATGGTCAAGTTTCCATTTTTCATATTGAGATGGGGATCAGGTATTACTCCAGCTCACTCATTCATCTTATGGTTAACTACTTTACAAAAATTGGGAACTAGAGATAAAATTAAGTTCTAAATTTTTAACATTAATTGCCTTATATTATATGAAAAATTGGAGACCTTAGACTAATATTTTTTCAAATGTTCTCAAACCAAACTACTATGGAGTGCTTTTCTCATTATCTTTAGGTTACAAGACAATCATCGTAGTAGGATTAATACTTTGACTTAGGCTGGCATTATGAGATGGACTAATAAAGAAGATCAAAGGTTATTTAAAACTAGGTTTGCTATATTGGTACACTATATCTAAGGGATGAGAAATACCAAAATTTTTTATAAGGCTAAGGAGTTAAATGAAAATGGATGGAATCATTCACTACTCAAACTTAGGATGACTATAATGATCAATGTTAATCATCTACTTTTATCCAATTCTATTATATTTCTATTGAACATTTAGAATAATGTATTGTTAGTTATATACAATATGCACTTTCTTTATTAGTTTGAGCTCCATTTTTGGAGAAGTAACCTCATACATTCTATAATTGCACGTTTCGAATAAAATTTATTTACATTATGTAACATCCCATTACCCATGTTGAGGCTAGAATAGTAAATATGAGAGATTATTAAGAAATTAGAAAATGAATTTCATGCTCATGCATTACATGATATGCACCGGCACGTGAATATTGATTTTTTTTTGCACATGAAAATAATTGTACATGCATTTGTTGACAATTTCTGGGTAAAATTGATTTATTTATGTGAAAGGTGAATTTTATTGAGAATTGTGGTTTTTGTATGTTGAAAACTGATTTGGAGAGTGTATTTAGTGATTTAGAATTTTTGGTGAATTTTAGGAAAATTTCTAAAATTTTAGAAAATTTTTGGACTAGGAAAAATGCCAAGTGGCAAGACAATTGATAAATGGAAGTTGAATTAAGAGTCAAATGACAGTGAAAATTTTTATAAATGACTTATGTCAATGAAAATTAGGAGACAATTGGAGTAGAAATTGGGTTTGATTGGACTAGCTAAATGAAAGAACCTAGTTTAAAGTTGTAAGAATTGGACACGTGGCAAATGATAAATTTCACTTACCAAGCCATGTCTTAAGATCACTATTATTTTAATTTTAAAGACCGTCCTTGTGTTGTCTCTTACAATGCTTTTAATTTAAAAGATCATTAGGTGTTTTGTTCTTGTTTTCTTCTTCTTCTACGTGACTTCTCCATTTTCTTCAAGCTTCTACACCTTCTATATGAATTTTGTTATCAACGTTCACCAGCTTTGAACCTAACCCTCTTATTTTTTGTTTGCTACTCTCATCTTGCTCTCTTCTTCATTTCTCACTAAAGACCCAACCTCCAAACCTCCATGATGATGTACGTGAGTGACATGGGAAGTTAAGGCTTCTTGATGTGTTTGAAGACGTTGAAGAGAAATCAAGTAAGTAGCTTGGTAATCTTTATGGTTTTGCTAAATGAAGCATTTGTGATGATAGTTTAGTGTTTAATGATCATGATAGAGAAGTTGAGATATGTGCAATGTTGATGTTGCAATAAATAGATGTATTTTCTGTTTTAATGTTTTAATGGTATTTATGAGTTGTTTTAAGGAAGGATTGAGAGACTAAATGGTCATCAAGTGGGTGCTGGAAAATGGTAGTTATAACATTTCCACTTATTAAGCTTCTGTCTTTTAGCCATAACTTGATGCTTCTTAATCCAAATTAAACTAGAGGCATATGGCTATATTTTTCATGAAGACACCAATTTGAATTCTGTCAGTAAGAGTATCAAAAATTGACATGAAGTTGAGAACTGGGTGCCGTAAATTGGTAGATGAGTGTATATATTTGTGTCCTGTTTTGTGAATATGAAAACCATAAGTGATGAATTGTATATAGATGTTATGAATTATGAATTAAGGGTTTAATGAATGCTAAAGATAGGCTAAACAAGATATTGAGTTATGTCTTGAATTTAGATGAATTAAGAGGATAATTAAAAGTGAAATAAAGAATGAGAATTGGAGTTGAATATATATAGGAATTTGGAGTTAAAAGTGCATAAGAATATGTTTCTGTTTTGATGTTTGTGATTAATCTTGGAATTTAATTTTTATGTGAATAATATTGAGCTGAAATGGAGTTATGAATGAAGAGGAAATGATGGTGTATTAAGCTAGGAAAGATAGACTAAGCACAAGAAGTGCACTAGGATGAAAATAATGATAAAGTGTACCAGAAATTGTTGATGGAGTGTTTTACTAGACAGACATTAGTATTTTGCCCATAACGTGATCTGTGAATGTCCAAATTGGATGGATTTTGATTTACAGTAAACTAGAAGAATATGGTTAAAATGTCCATGAAGAAATTGAATTTGAATTCTGTCCTTACGGGTCTTGAAATTTAGCTTGAAGTGAGTTCTGGAATAGGCTGCAGTACTACCCTTGACTTAAATCGTGTCCCATTTTTATCGAATAAAATATATTTATAAAGGCCGAATTAGACAAATGTGTCTTCATAAAAGTTGTAATTTATTCTCTTATCTTTCAATTGATTTCAAGTTTGTAATTTGTGGATATTGTAGTTGAGAGATATAAGTTGTACAATTTGATAGCATGATCATGTCCTAGCTAAAGTGTCAAATGTACTCAGTCTGTGGCATTTTAAGCATAACATATAAAAGAATGAACCAAATTGAATGATGTTGGCGACATTGGAAACTTAAAACAATGGGAAACATTGTTCTAGAAGAACATATTGCCGAATTACTTCATTTTTATTGTCATAATTATCACGTAAAGTTGACCCGAAAGTCTATTTTTAGAGAAATATGGAATCATGAAATGAGTTATGAATTTCGATTTTCATGGTTTTATTGAGGTATGAACCATAAATGACACTTATGTGAGTTTAGATATATGAATGTTTACATGATAAGAATAATAGACCGATACCCGGGATTGTCATGAACATGCATTGTGCATAATTCATATACATACATGTGCATTAATAAACACTTATAATTGTGCCAAATTGTGATGCATATATATTGTGTGATATAGAGGAGCAACTAGAACTTCAACATCTAGACGTTACCAGAACTTCCAAGCATCAGCTTTGGCAACAACCTGTGAGTAACCTAGACGGTCTAATTCAATTAATTTTTTGTGTTAGATTATGTTTGAATTATCTTATGAATGTGAAATTGATTGTGTTGATTCTGGACAATTGATTGTTTGAGGAGTTCGATATTCGGAACTGCATTGGAAGTGCTGCTTGAATGTGAATATGATTGACTATTTGTTCTCAACTTTAATGTTAAATGTCGGACTAAAAGTCCGATGACAAATGTGAATAAAAAAGAGTGTGAATGTGACTGATTGAGTGTAATCATTGAATATGTATGATGCATTTCATTACATAAATGCATAAAAGATAATGGCGATTGTGACAGGAATAGATAGTAAAAGAGATTAAATCTCAAAACGTGATAAGAGCCTTTGACTCAGTTGTGCATGTACCTGGCATCCACTAAGGGATATGGGACATTAATTGATACAGCTCGGTATCTACAAAGAGACATTAGCTAATAAAAAGGCATTTGGTCCCTCCCCAGAGCCTTTGGCTCAATGCTATGGGAGTCTTGAACTCCCCAGAGCCTTTGACTCAATGTTATTGGAGTCTTGAACTCCCCAGAGCCTTTGGCTCAACGCTATTGGAGTCTTGAACTCCCCAGAGCCTT
>JANIIA010000001.1:25490665-25508541 GCA_027478495.1 Erythroxylum alaternifolium
GTAAGATGTGTTATGGAAAAAGAAAGATAGGAAATTGTGAAGGATGATAATTAGTTGTAGTAGTGAATAAATTGAGTTGAGATTTGAGATTTTGACGAAATAACACTGGTAGTTGAATTATCATGAAATGATGTTACCATAGAGGGAGTGAATTCGGGACAACTTAGAGTGAAAGTAAGGAATGGATAGATGTAGAGACCTAGGGAAGGCTATTGAGTGAACCTTTCCCAAAAGGTCTTATTATGGCTAATTGTGCATCTTCGCGGCGAAGTCAAGCTTCTCACCGTGGCGTAATTATCCCGAGAGACACTTGGGTTTAATATGGGAACTTCACTACGGCGAAGTCAAGAGTTCGCCACAGTAAAGTCAAGAGTTCGCAGTGGCAAACTTTTCCCGAAGGGCTTTCACATAAGGTCTCGTCCGCTCATCGCGGGAACTTTTGGACTCTGGAAATGAGGCCTACATGTAATGGTATCAAAGCATGAAGATGAATCAATAATGGTTAAGGTGTTTTTATTGGATTAAGCTCACGTTTTATGATATTCTGAATAGTTGGGCTCCGAAAACGGGGTCCAACAGAAACAATATGAGACATCCTAAAACATGAATGATTTTAATTTTTTGATCCATGCACCACAAAAAGAAATGTTCTTTGGCTGAGCATTTGTTACTTTCAATTTTATTGAATACAATTAAGCACATAAATTTGTGTAAAAGTAAATTCTCGGCACTACAAATTAAAGAATTTGGTGCATTCCTAGAGTCAAAGTTTTCTTCCCTAATAAGAATTAACATCAAAATCAGTGTGACCATCTAGAATTTTTGCATTCAAAAAATTGAAAATTTCATGCTTGACAGTACAATGAAGTTTAAAAACATTTCTGGCTAACCTAAACCGAAACACATCCATTTTAGGGTTATACTGGACTGTTGTGAAAAACTCTAAAGTTATAGTAGCATAAATAGGTACATCTCACTGAACAAACCTATTCCATCTTACTCAAGTTGTCATCTCACTCCTATGTTCTCTAACAAATCAAAATCAAAATACCTAGGAGTGACTATTTCTTTATCCTTAAGGTCACAGAAACACATATGTTCTTCATCCGAATACATTAGGAAGGGAAAGCAGTAAGTCACTGCTAAATCACGCTTGCCTTTATTAGAAACTTGCGAGCGGAGTTCATCAACTGGTTTCCTAGCCATCATCTTCCTTGGTTCCATTGTTAGGGGAAAATCTGCAAAAATTGAGAAGAAGATGAGTCAAATTCGTATTTAAGAGAGAGAGATCAAAATCTTACCCAAATCCTTATTTTTTTGAATGATTAATGCATGAAAAGATGAAAGGATTGTAAGATTAATGCAAAGAGATTAAAAAATACAAAGAATCTAGGGAAAAATTGAAGATTTTTAGAGAGTAGGGGGAGAGAATTTCGTTGGTTAGAGAGAGAAGAAATGAAAATTTTGAGAGTGGATGAAAGAAAAAAGTGGGAGGGAAGTTTAAATTTCCCGCCCGGATGGAGCGGGAATTCCCACAATTCCCACAACATGGGAATCACCACATTTCCCATGATCATGGGCATCACCACATGTGCCACGATCATGGGTTGTCTCTCTAAAAACTTTATGGAGAGATTTTCCATGATCGTGGGAATCAATCCAATTTCCAAGATGAAATTGGTGATTCTCTCGATTTCAAACCTTCTTCCAAGCTTAATATTGGTTCTTTATGATCCCATAACCTACAAACGCATCAAATTAATATCATCATCATGAATTTCTAAAATAAAACAAGTTGAAATTCGAACAAAAGCCAAATTACACATCAATCAACCATAATTTAAAAACACGCATAACTAAAGAACCACATCAATAAATAAACAAAAACACTTAAATGGAAGTAAAATCCCATAAGTTGCCTCCCATGCAGCGCTTCTTTTAATGTCAGTAGCTTGACGCTTCTTGATGCTCATGGCGGCTCAAATGACTGGTACAATAGCAGCACGGAAAATGTTCTTAAACTCTATAGATGAGGTACCCTAGTATAGACTCCACCTTCCTTGTTGTTTCCTTCCTATGCCTTCTCCTATGTGATCTTTTCTTCCTAGAAGCGTTCCTAGAGTCTTTGATATCTTCCCATCCTATTTGTATTTTCGATTCCTTGATATCCATTGGGGGTAACGGAGGACGATAGCCTTTATTGGACACCTTGAAAGCCAATTTATAACATCTCGTTTCCATACTAAGGATTAGAACCCTAAAATTTGGTACGTATAAGATCAAAGAGAGATTAGAAAAATGCATTTCATGCTCATGCATTATATGATATGCTCATATTCATGAATATTGAATTTTTGCATATGAAAATAAGTGTACATGCATTCATAGACATTTCGGGTATAATTGATTTATAATTGAATTATGAATTTGATTTGTGGAGAATTGTGGTTTTTATATGTTGAAAATTGATTTGGAGAGTGTATTTAGTAATTTAGAATTTTTGTAAAATTTTAGAAAATTTTCTGAAAATTTGGGTAAAATTTGGACTAGGAAAAATGCCAAATGGCAAGACAATGGACAAATAATAGTAGAATTAAGAGTCAAATGGCAGTGAAAATTTTTATTTATGACTTTGGGATTTAATGACATAGGTCAGTGAAATTTGGAGACAATTGGAGTAGAAATTAGAGTTGAATGGACAAAGTGAATGAGAAAAACCTAAGTGAACCTATATGGAGATGACATATGGCAAATCACTATTCTCTTAATTGTAAAGACACTTCCTTGTCTTATTTCTCACTATGCTTTCTAATTGAAGGGGATTTTGTTCTTGTTTTCTCTTCTTCTCTTTATTACTTCCTTCTTCACTCTCACCTTTTACGATTTTGAATCTCCAAGCCTTCATTAACACTAAAGCTTGCTTTCATCTTTCACTCATCACTCCAATCTTGTTTTCTTCTTCATTTCTTACCAAAGACCCAAACTCCCAACCTCCATGATGATGTACGTGGGTTGCAGGAGAAGGTAGGGTTGGTGTTCTTTTGAAGGATTTGAAGAGAAATCAAGTAAGTTATATGTTGATTTTTATGGGTTAGTGTAAATAGAACTTGTATGTGGAGTAATTTGATTGATGGATTGGTTATGAAATTGTGTGTATGTGTCGGGGATGAAGAATAAAGATTGATGATGTCATGTTTGAGTATTTATTTGTTGATAATTGATAAGTTGTTGTTGAGATGATTTTTGAGACAGAAAGTTCATTATGATAAATGTGTATATGATGTGTTTTATTTTTAGTGTATATGATCATGCATGGATTTTGAATTGTGTATAGATGATCTTGAACTGTAATTGGGGTATTATTGAAGAAGAAATGAGGTGGATATAAGTTAGAAGTGGTAGATTAAGCAAAAGAAATGAATTAGGAAGAGATTGATGAGGAAGTGTGCTAGAAATGCATTAGATGTAGTGTTTCTACTAAACATGCATCGGTTTTTTTAACATATCTTGACCTACAGATATCTAAATAGGATGATTGTTAATTTATATTAAACTAAAAACAAATGGCTACAATTTTCATGCAGAAATTGAGTTTGAATTCTATCTCTAAGAGTGTTGAAAATTGTTTTGAATTTGAGTTTCAGAGTTTGTCTTTGTTTCTAAATAGTATGGAGTAAATTGTGTATAAATTTCAGAATATTGAGCCAAATTGTATGAACTGAGTTTCTTAGAATCCTAAGACATAGATGAACAATTATTTAGAAGATGACTTTGCCAAAAAACCTCATTTTCTAGGTCTAAAATGGATGTGAAGTTTAGAAGAAAAAAAAAGAAGGGAGGGTGCTTCGGCCAGAAGCAGGACGTGATCGCGACTCTACATGGGCGATCGCGACATCGCTGGTGAGTCACGATCGTGCCACGTCGCGATCGCGACACCGAAGGTGATACGCAGGAGATGCCTTCTGAACATATGTTGATTTTTTGATGATATCTTGAGCTGTAGATGTCCAAATGAGGTGATTCTTCATTCAGATTAAACTAGACAAATATCTACAACTTTCTTAAAGAACTCTAAATTTAATTGTCTCTAAGACTTTCAAATTTTGGTGTGAAGTTAAGTCTTAATTGAGGTTGGAGTACTACCCGAGACAGAAATCATATCTTGATGTTTTCGTAAACACTGAATAGATATAGGCTTAATCAGACAAAGGTGTCTTCATAAAATTTGTAGTTCATTCTCTTATCTTTCAATTGGTGCTAAGTTTATAATTTTTAGATATCTGAGTTGAAAGTAATAAGTTGTACAAT
Source organism: Erythroxylum alaternifolium (assembly GCA_027478495.1). Classification (NCBI taxonomy): domain Eukaryota; kingdom Viridiplantae; phylum Streptophyta; class Magnoliopsida; order Malpighiales; family Erythroxylaceae; genus Erythroxylum; species Erythroxylum alaternifolium. The sequence continues at coordinate 25,494,974 of JANIIA010000001.1, forward strand.
TTGAGGGTACGATCATGAACTAGCCAAAAGTTTAATTATACACAGTTTGTGGTATTTTAGGAATAACTCATAGGATACTAAACCAAATTGAATGATCCTAGTTTCATTAGAAACTTAAGATATAGAAGAACAATTTTCTAGAAAAAAAGTATCCTCAAATGACTTCATTTTCTTCGTCAAAAAGAACTTGGAAAGTTGACTCGAAAATGTCTTAGGAAAAATCTGAATTGAAGAAATGAGTTATGAATTTTGATTTTTATGGTTTTATTGAGGAATAAACCATAATTATAAATGAAACTTATGTGAGTTGGAAATATGTATGATTGTGTGATGAGAATAATGGAAAGATACCCAGGATTGTCATGAACATGCATTGAACATATTTCATGTACATACATGTGCATAAATGAATATTTATAATTGTGTTAAATTGTGATATGTGTATATTATTTATTATAGAGGAGCAATTGGAATGTCAACATCCCGACATTGCTAGAACTTTGAGGCAATAGATTTGGAAGCAATATGTGAGTAACCTAGACGGTCTCACTTAATTACTGTTGTATTAAATTCTGTTTTGAATTATCCTATGAATGTGTAATGTTGTGTACTGAAAACCGGACACAGAGGTCTGATGATTGTGATGTATGGATGAGATATTGAAGTACTAATTGTATGTGAATGGGAAGGACTAATTGTTTCTTAAATTGATTGATTGATTACGAGATGCATTCCATACATGAATGCATAATTAGATAATGAGAGTTGTGACCTGAGTAGCCACCGATAACGAGCTTAAAGCTCTGAATGTGATTAAGAGCCAAAGGCTCACTATTTAAAAATGAGCCCTATATCTCCAATGGATAAGGGACAGTATAAATAAGCCCGGTATCCATAATAGATATAGCACAGTTTAGGCACTCGGTCACAACAACGTAATAATTTAAAAAGAGTCACATGTGCATTCCATATAAATTGTATTAAGTATGTTTGATTGACTGAAATGCAATTGTCTTACTCTTAAATGAAAATGTGATATGTGATATTATATGAAAAATGCAATGATATGAATTATCTGTTATGTGGAATGATACGTTGTATGAATTGAGTGAACCATCGATGACGGTTACCTCATCTGAGTTCGCAAAACTCAGTCAAAATTGTACGTTGACATTTCAGGACATAGAGAGGATTCTAGCTACTGAGAGACCGTACAAGAAGCTTAATTCTTGTACTTTTATAAAGAAGATAAGGCTCAAAGGTCGGTCAACCGGATTGAAGGATTTAATTAGATCTTTTGTATTTCCTCTTTTATGTCGTACATTTTGTATTAGGATATGATGATGTACATGTATAGATTTTTAGAAAGCTACAATGTATGTACATTTAGATTTATGAAATGAGAAGAAGAAATTTGTTTTTAAAATTTGGTGACTTTCTTGTATGATAGTAGATGTCATGATTAAGTTGGATTAATTGCCATGTAATAAAGTGAAAGTGAGACTGTAACACGCCGTTGTTATAAGGTATGTACTAGAATGTCATAAGTGTGTTCCGGTATGTACCTTATAATAGTGGGGGTGTTACATAATTGCTTGTGTCGAAGAAATAGAGGAGGATCTCGAAGCCAAAAAGGATACATCTTTTAGCTTGGAGGTAAAAACTGAGTTCCAATTTGTTATTAAGACTAACTCTTTATTTTTACCTAGCAGTTTAGAGAAATTAAATGAGAATGAACAAGGTGAAGAGTCATTCGAGATATTTCCTAAGAGCATCAACTCAGTAAAGATTGAGAGTTTGAAGATAGGGCATATGATGAATATAACAGATTATCAACCGAGATCCTGAATCGCCTCACATGGAAGTGGCTCAAACTGTAACACCCAAAGATCACAATTTTGTTATATAAGGGAAGTATGGAGTCGAGCCAGCGACCTTAAACTATTACAGCCAGTTTCTAAACCCACTGAGGGATTAAAGTGTTAGATTACTGAATTACAATATACTAGAATGAATTTGGTGCGTGTAGAATATGATTTTTATGATTTCGTTCACATGCATAATATGGGCATACATACATAAATTTTAATTTAGAAAAATATCACTCAATTGACATGTTCCAAAGTATGAAAGTTTCTAAATAATTGTGACATGATTGGGCATTTCTGATGTCTTGTTTTTGATTTTCTAATAAAAAGAATTGATGGATTGCAATTAGTAATTTGGGGTTATTTGCCACAATTGGAAAATTGATGGATTGATATGTACATTTAAACTAGGAAAAATTTCAAATAGCAAGATAATTGACATATGAAACTTTAGAATGACTAAGCCTATAAATTGAGTGACAAATGGCCTAAGAACTAAGTGACATTTGGCAGCCTAAAGAGAGGACATGTATCTAACCTAGACACTTGACAAGTGTCCTCTTCACTCATACCACACAACATAAACATGGTAGAATCTCTTCATTTGTTGTTTCTGTTGAAACTGTCTCCTTCTCCTCCCTCTCACTACTGAAATGTACTTCCCCCTCACATCTTTGTGTTTTGCCTACATTCTGTTCAATTGCCATACCAAAATTCATGGAAAAATCCTTTATAAAGATAGTTTTAGAAGCAGAACATTGTTGAATTGGTCGTCATCTTCTTGTCTTTGCTGAAACCATCTTACTCCCACCTTGTTCTTAAAATGATCTTGCATGCATGTGAGACAAAGCAAGCTTGATACATTAAGGAGGCATTTGAGCTAAACAAGTAAGTGAAATACTGATCTTTGTGGCATGTGATATGATAACTGATTAGGGATGGATTGAATGTAGTATTGATGTTAAAGTTGTGCTGGAAAATGATGGATGAATTAGTTACTTTTCTGTTCTATTTTTGAATGCATGAAAACAGTAGTTTATAGGATATTATATGGATGATCTAATTTAGGATTTGAGGTAAAATTGATGAGGAATTAATGCTAAAGATAGGTGCTATTAAGATGTTTTCAAATTTGGAAAAGTTAGGATTGTATATATGATGGTATAAAGTGAGTGGCAATGAAGCAAATGAGTAGATTTTTATAGATTTAATGTAACCAATATGGAAGCTAGACTAGCATGAAATGAAGTAGATTTATAGGACATGAATTCTGGAAAAATTCAAGTAGTAGTGATGTCTCTAAGGATGTGAAATTTGTGGAGAATTGAGGAAGAAAGACTGTACACGATCATGGCCCTTAAAACACAATCGTGGCCTATTGCACTAGCTTCTGTCACAATCATGGCATTGTCCCCTACGATCATGGGCCTAATTCTGAATTGATAATTTCTGTTTTGTGTACATGTTGCACTAGTTGAGGAAAAGTCACTCTAAATTGGTGTATTTGGTCTTGATTAAGGCTTGGAATGAACCTAGATTATTGCTTGATTAATTGGTTAAGAGCTTGACAAGATTAGGTTGTTAAATAATGTCATAACTTAAAGAATGGAATATTTTGATATCTGTGAATCCAAATCTAGACATTATGAGTTGTCAAAGGAATAAAGGTTTTTTTATGAATGCAAACATGATCTTAAGGACTTGAGTAATGTGTATTAGATATGGATGAATTAGAATTGAGAAATTGTATAACTATACATAGCTAGAAAAGTTTGGTGAATGTATGATTGATGAATTTGGAGTAAAGCAAGCTTACTTAATGTATAAACCTGATTGCAAACAAGTTGTATACAAGCTATAAATGTTTGAATGGTCAAGATATTTGTATAAGAATACATACCCGGAAAGTCAATTGACCATACATTGAAACATGACATATACACATGTGCATGAATGTATATTCATATGATTAAGAAAATTAGTGATTTGTGAATTATGTGTGTATTGTATGGCGATAGACGCACAAGGTGATCATCAATATCTAGACATTGTCAAAGCATCGAGGCAATAACTTTCTTGAAGCGTACTATGAGTTAAATTAGATGTGTAAACTCAACTACATATGCTTCTGTATGGATTGAATGTTAATATAAAATGTGTGTACAATTGGTTGATAAATGTTGGACTTAGATCTGAGGATCTTGATATAAGGCATGAGTATATTGAAATGAAAGCATGGTATATGAAATGATGCATCTCATCATATTGAAATGCATGGTCAGATAAAGGAGTTGTGACCAGAGTGACTGAAGTGGGAAAAGAGCTTTGAGCTCAGGATTTTGAAAAAGAGCCTTAGGCTTAAATGACATGGACTCAATATCCACAATGGATAAGGGCCAGAAATGATCTCGGCGTTTGCAATGGATATGGGACAGTAAATTAGATTGATAGGCACTTGGTCACAACAAAGCAAAAATGAAAATGGAGACAAATATGATGAAATGTGAAGTGGTATTCAATCCTGGATGGTTTGATATACTTGTTGAATTAGGTTATAACTTGTTTTTGTGATCTGAATTGAGTGAATACATCAATGATGGTTTACTCACAGAGTTCGTAAACTCATCAAAATTGCAATGTTGTTTTTCAGGTTCAAAGGAGTTCTAGCTACTAAGGTGATATAGCAAAAGTCTAGTACTTGCATTTTTGGGACAAGAATGGCTCAAAGGTCTGATCAGTTGAATATGAGATGTCTAGATAGATGTCTTATGTATTAACATCCATTTTATGTTATATTTTTGGTACTAAGATTGAAGTAAAACGAATGTTGTGTAATGTATGTGTGGTTATGAATTGTAATGACGTGTAACTTTATGTTTGTGAATGAATTGGGAAGAATTGAACACTTAGAATGCTTATGATATGTTTGATGCCTTTAATAAGTTAGTTTGATTGTCTTAATGTACCATTTTCATAGAGTATGTTTTTGAATACCCTCTAGTATGTTCGGATTTATGCTCTGTGGGAGTGGTATGGTACATAAACAAAGGCACTTATTGGGAGGCAACCCAAAGGAAGTAGATTTCTTTTCTTTAAATTTTCACATTTCTTTTTATATGCATGTGTGTTTTTAGTTGTTTGTTTCTTACTTTTTTTTAAGTTTTCAATAAATTTACAGAAAGAATGAAACAAACAAAACAAACAATTTCTTGTTTTTTATTGCTTCTAGGATTATATATTCATGATTAGAGAATAAATTGAGTAGAGAATTTCATTGCAACTTTAACATGTACTTTTACTCTTGTGATTGGTCGATGTGCATTATCTTTAGAAGAGTAGTGACTAGTGGTAGATAAAGCTAGGGAGATTTTAAGCCTTAATAGACTGACACATACATATCAGTCTCATTGTCCTTTGATAATGTGTGACCTTCATGACATATACATCCTGACTTTGCTTTGATTTTCTATTCAATATCACATTCTTATTGCATGCATTAATGTGAAAATGATTAGACATTTATTGTTTTCCAAGCTACATTAGTCAAATAGCCTACCCATTATATGATTTTCCTTTTGATAAACCTCTTTGAGCTTTATACTTTTCTTTTTGTATAAACCACATTATTTGCTTTTAAACTTAACCAAATTTCCTACCTACGCCATAAAGCTAGTGGAGAATTTGTAAATGTTGAGTTTATGGATGTACAAAATTCTAAGTGTGGGGTTATGCATATGTGTGGGTTGGTTATAATGATTGGGATGTTATTTTATGTCTTATCATTGAATTTCCTATGTTAATATAGTTTCTTTTAATGTTTATAAAAGAAGAAGCAAAAGAAAAAAAAGAAAATAAAATAAAAGAAAAAGAAAAAATGTTTAAATAAATGTATCAAGGAGGAAGTGTGTGTGTGTTGAAAAGTTGTTTATGATTGATGCATCCTCCTAAACTTGTAATGAATGAGTTATTTGAGTATATTGCATATAAGGTGGAGGTTGTTTTGGATGAAGCACTTCTTGTGAAGGCTTATGGTGCGAGAGTTGAATTAAGTTGTGAAATATAAGTGTTACATTTGTCATAACTGACGGTGCCTAATTTTGTATGAACCTTAACTTGTGCACTTGATATTTCATTGAGTGTTACTTTTGTTTCACTAGCTTTAATGGCTTTCCTGCTACTTTACCCAAATAATCTCACTTTACCTTTGCCCACATTACAACCTTGAAAAGTCCTTTGATTCTTGGTTTTGCATGTGAATATTAGTAGTAGAGAAATGAAATTATATGCAAAGTTGTGGAATGTTTTGATCATGAATGGTGTTGAGTATACCCATGAAAATATCTTGTTTAAACTCATTTTTCGATTCTACCATTAGATTGCTCAATTTTTAAAGGTATTGAATATTGATTGATCATGATTGAAAGCTTGGAATGTTGATTTCTAGTTATGATTTTTTAAAGTCATTGATCTTTGCTTATGATTATGTAATCTTGGAAAATATGATAATTGAGTAAATGCTTTAGGTCTTTGAGCTTAATTTTGATGTTGTGCCCAAGGACGATCAAAAACTAAGTGTGAGGGAAATTGATATATGCTTAATTGATTATGAATTTATTCCATAACACTTAGTGATTATTGCTGTGAAAATGCTTAAGAAACTTACCTTAACTCATATGTAATTTTAGGCATAATTCAGAAGCAAAGAAGTTAATGTGAGTCGAGAGCACGATATTCGGGCCATTTCTTGAAGATTACTATTCACTTATCTTCGTGGAGTAAGAAGAAGAAAATTAAAAGACAAGAAGAAAATAAGAAAAAATTAAAACTCAAAGTAGTAGAAAATCTACACTATAAATACCATGTAAGTAACGTGTATTTCATGTAAGCAAAATGGTAGTAAATTGAGACCAAAACGACAGAAGCAAATGAAGAATACGCAATGCAACAAGTGGATAAAAGAATGAAGGAAAACGACAACATCCCAAAACATTAAAGAGCTAAATGTGAAGCAAGAGCAATACACAGCAGACGCACAGCAATGTCCAAGGAGCAATGCATGCCAAGACTGAAACGACAATAGGAAGGAAGAAAACACAAGGCAGCAGGTTGGACGCAGGTGCAAAAACACAAATATACAACCAAAAATGCATCATAGAAGTAAGACACAACTAGAATGAAACACAGTAGTTGGATGCAGGAGCAAAAAACGCACAGTAGCATGAGAATAAAAGGCAGAAGTAGAACAAAGGTTGGGAGCATATGTTTTAAAAAGAAAGAGGAGAACAGCAGGGTATTCTTCATTTTAGGAGTCTTCGTTTCGAGGGCGCTGATAATAACAGCCAAAGAAGGTTTCGACGGCTACCAACGTTTTTGGAGGCTAAAGTATTTTTTTAAAAGCTAAAGCAATTTCTCTTCAGAAGCTTCGGGAGAGCATGAAGAGAAGGGGAAAAGCTCTCAACCGTGAGAGACCTATGGAGGGGTAGCTTCCCGACACCAGTTCGGAGGCGACATTAATGTCTACAACCCAGTTAAGCATTCCTTCACTATTTTTGTTATTTCTTTCTCTCTTTTGAAATTGTTTATATTATCCGATGTGTATAGGTTTGGGTATTACAAAAAGATGATTTTAATGCGTTTATTAAATCATTTATTTACAAACCCATGGCTAGATTTTCAATATAATCTGTAATTGTTATGTTGAAATTCATGTGTAGCGACTAATAATTCGTAATAATTACAGATAACATAACCTAGGTTAAATGACACATCGTATGTAGTTGTTGCATTAATTAATCAGTTTTCCTATTCATAATGCTACTGTTTAATTAAATCTAGAGATCGTATTCTAGGTTATTTGGTGGTTAGGTTTAATTAACGATTGTATCTTGATTAAACACTATATAAGGGAAAACTCAGGTTAATTATTAACCCTCGACTAATTGTTGCTAGGAGAGGTTTGAGAACAACAAATCAATGAAATATGTTTAACTAGGATATAGGTCGAGATTGAATTAAAGAACTGAGTCCCTACCAAATTCTCAACTTTTATCATTTTTTTACATGTTTTCTTTAAATTGCTTTTGTTTATTAGTTTAGCTTTATTTTATTTCTTATTTTTAAAATCCAAAACCCCATATCACCTAAACATCAATTAATTTCTTTTCAAAAGTAATTGAACACTCTTTGTGGGACCAACCTAGACTCACCACTGCTATAGTAGTGGTCTAGTTTTTATTTTGACAAGCATTACGATGCACTATTATGGGACCTCTACATTTGAGGGAGGACCTATCTACAACCAGTATGAGAGTCCCTTATCATGTAAAGGTTTATGAAATTAGTTCAAATGGGAATTTTTATTGCAACTTTAAAGGTTCTACATAAATTTTTAATAACCTACTCAATTATTGCCCGAATCCTAATGAAGAGGACAGAGTCATCTAATTAAGGGACCCTTCTCACAAATTCACAAAAAATCATGTTTTGATTTATTCAGGATAAGTTTAATGGCATAACCAAATTTAGCTTAAATCTTTATCCCCTAAGGCCATTTTCACTAGTTGGCTTAGTATGAGACAAAGATTGCAGACTAGAGACATATGTTATAAGGTCCAAGATCCTCTCTGCATGTTATGTCCACTTGTTCATAAATCTAACCCTCATTATTTTTTTCAATGAGTGCACTCACCAGTTCTATGGTCTAAAGTCCAATGGCTAATACATCTCTAATGTAGAGAAAGGGATTGGTCTAATATTATCAAATGGGCTAGTGAAAATGTTAATGGTTTGTAGAAGGATGTTTGTGTCTTTAGGTCAACCTTCATTTGTATCATTTATGTTATATAGAGGGAAAGAAACAACAAACTCCATAAAAGGCTTGACATGGACAAGTATAAGTTGGCAACCAAAACCTTCTTTTGAATTAGGGAAATCTTAGTTGCTAAAAAAGAAAATATGAGAGCTAGTGCTCAAATGAATATTGCTTGGAATTTTAAAGTTTAAGGATGGGTTTTTAGTTAATGTTTAGTTATGCTTAGTATGCTTCAATAGCTAACACGGTAAGATTCTCCTATAAGGATGGCGGTTTAACTTTTATTTTTTTTAAAAGGTAACTTAATAATTTAATTAGAACTAATTAATACAATGTATAAACATAATAATGGACATAAACCTAGATAATCAATAAAAGAATGCTTATCACTAAATCATATAAAAGAGCTTTAGTTTTGTAATAGACAAATTTTTATCCCTCAAGTCATTCGCTATTATTAATAGTCTCATTTTGTTCATAAATTTGTCTTTAGCTTCTTCTATTGACTTCTATAGCACTTATTTAAATATCAAAATTGTTTCAGGTCCTCCATATTAGCTGAATGATTGTTCCTATCCCAAGAATAAATAATTTCTTATCTCATTTGGAGTTTAGTTTCAGTGCAGTAGCTAGTTGATGATCTATGGCCAGTTTTCTATTAGTGGAGAAATACTAAACATATCAAAGTGAGTTAACCATAGCCCTCTAGAGTAAGAGCATTCAAAGAACAAGTGGTTATGGCTTTCTATGATACTATACATAGCACACACATTATGGTTTCTACTTCAAACTTTATCATGCCTCTGGTGTTAAGTTTTCTGAGCACTGCTAGCCATAAAAGCAATAAGGTTAATGGTGGAATTATTGAATCCCATATTAGAGTTTTCCAGGTGAATCTTTAACTAGACTCCTATAGCATAAAGAAGTGGTGAATGACTTGGTGGAGTCCTTTGACCATATGGTATTATCGTTCCTCTTTGTTTAAGAGGTGCACTCATTTAGTAGTTGTATAACTGTAAATAAGCCTCAAGAACTATGGAATGGCTAGTGCCACTTTCCATTAACAATTATGTTAGCTAGTTTAGTTGAGGGGCAAATAGCGAACTTTAATGACTAGAGGTTATGCACTCTGTATAATGGACCAATTAAAAGCTAATTATCATACCAATAACTCGTTCCCAACCATCTCCAATGTTATGTTTGACATGATCCTACATTAAGCTTCTAGTTGTTAAGATTCCTTGTATTGTGTAAGATATGTTGGTTTTCACTTTAAGGGTCTAAATGCTTTCACTCTTTGTATGAAATTCATTGATCCACTTAACCTACAAGTTTTTTTAGCCATGCAAATGAGCCAAAGTCTCTTAGCTAATAATGATTTGGATCTTGTTCTACTTGAGGTTAGACCTACAACCCGTTCATTCTTGGGAAGACACAATATGCTTTACTAGCATTAGGGACCTTAAAGGAGTTTGTCAAGCCCTTTCATAAGAAATCTCTTATCATCTTGTTTATACTTTTCATCACACCTCTAGGAAGCACCATATGAGATAACCAGTATGTATTTAAGTTATTAAGCACATTGATTGATAACTGAATTCTTCCTCTGTAAGAGAGCCATTTGTTACTCCATGCATTGATCCTTCTTTCTATTGAATTGATAAGAGGCTTATAGTCATTGGAAGTAATTTTCATGGAGGATATGGGGACTCCACACAACGTTAACATCTCATCAACAAAGGCTAGTTGTGAAATCCTGAGTTCCTTACATCTATAATGGAACTTAAAATTTGGATTCCTATTGATGTTAAGATTGGTAACTATGTTAAGTACTCCATTGTAATGGTAAAAAAGAGTAGCGATAGGGGATCCCTTTACCTTAGCCCCCTTCTTACCTTGAATAGATTAGATGGTTCACTAATAATTATCACTATATTGGAAATTGTTTTTAGGCATCAAGTGATCTAGTCTACAAACCTTTGAGGGTATCTAAAAGTTTTAAGTGTATTTAATATGAATTCCCAAATTATTGTATCAAATGCCTTAGTGAAATCTATTTTCATTACATTACTTTTGATGTGTTTACTATTGGAGTATCCCTTAAAAAGTTATTGAGCTATGCAAATTTTATCACCAATGGTCCTACCTTTGACATAAACTCCTTGACTTAGATTAATGAAACCTTATAAAGTTTCCTTTAGTCTGCTTGCTAATACCTTAAAGATCACCTTGTAGATGACATTGCAACATGAAATTGGTCTATGTTCGTTCAAGTTTTTTGGATTAGAAACTTAGGAAATAAGTTAGTGTATGTTTTTGTTTTACCTCAAGAGCCTATAGCTAGTGTCAAAGAATTCCTAGATTGTTTTAGTGAGTAAGGAAACATTGGTATTTTAAGAGGATTAGAAGAATTATGCATTGAAATTGTCTCAAACTGGGGCTTTGTCAAGGTTAAATGAAATAGAGTAGATATAATTTCTTTAAAAGTGACTCTCCTTGTTAGTTCTTCAGTTTGTGGAATTAAGATTGTGCCCTTTAACGTATTTTGGATGTCTTGTGAAATTAAATTAACCCTACAACTTCTTCCAAGTAGATTTGCATGGTAGCTTTGAGCCATTAATTTCATCTTCACCTAATCATTAGCTACTGAGTCATCTGGACCCTTTAGGTACACCATATTTATCTTATTTGTTCTGCCCCTGATTATGTTATGACAAAACTTGGATAAGCTATAAGTTGTATTGCTCTAGCTTAATGTAGTAACTGAGTAACTCGAGTAACTCCTTCTTTTCCTTCTCCTTTAAGCTTGTGTTGGTAGGATATCTACTTATTTGTACTTGGACTTTTATTAAGGATTCCAAAGCTTTCCTTTTGAAAAATTAAAGAAGATTAGAGTTATGCCTTAAGAATTTGCTCACATTTAGTTTGTAGGAGTTTGAGGAAGCTGATAAATCTATATGGTTGGGTGCCTCTTTGAGTTTTTTGAGATTGTTAGCAATTGCATTTTCAAAATCAAGGTGTTGGAGTAGAGAATTGAATAATTTAAAGGGGGCTTCCTAGATTTCTCTGTGAATATCAAGCGTAACCTTAATCATCAAATGATTAGATATTAAGCTTGGCAAAAAATGTGCATGACTCTACTGGAATTTGTAGAGAATTGCTTCAAATCTAATTGAGTAGTTAGGAGTAGTTCTACGAATCGAGAGATTGTAACTTAACTTTTATCTATTTCAATTGAGATTACTTAGTTAGATCTCGAGGTAGGGTAATTAAAACCGTTAGATATCTAGGATCAAGTATTGTTAAATTAATAAGGTAAAGGGAAGACAAAATAAGGATAAAATAATCCCTCAGTTTCCACCATTTAGTAACTTCAATTTTATTATTATCTTTTATATTTTCTAGTTATCAAGTTTATTAGTTTACTTTAATTCTCAATCAATTCAATCTTTTATTACCTTAGACAAAGGGTGATTCAAATTGTTAGGTGACTATATTTAATCCTTATAGGAATGATATATTTTATATTATAAGTTACAATTTGTATATTTACAATACAAAAGCTTTCTATATAAAACTATCAATAAGTTTAGCTTATCATGGAGCTCCTTATGCGTCTTGACCTTAATGCATATGCAATTGAATCCTACCCTCTTAAAGTTGGTAGTGTCGTCATCTAGTGATATAGGCTTTCCTAGTATGCTTGTAAGGTAGTTGGGCCTTCAGAGGAATAGTATTTAAGAGGAATTATGTGGAAATCAACCCAAATTGGTAAAGCCTAGAGCTTAGTCTTATCAAGATGGAAACTTGGTTCCCATTTCCGAAGTATCATCAACCTTCCCCGGATATGCCTTAGTCCTATGTATAGTATCCTTCTTGTTATTTCCTCATTGGAAAATTTGAATATGAGAAGTTCGTCTTCAGTGATGAGGCAATTTTCTAACCCTAGTTTCCTCTAGTTTGTGTTTACCCAACGATTAGCAACTAAGAATGACATTCTCTTATCCATAAATCCTCTTACCAGAGAGGCATTTTATTTCCTAGCTCCTCTTAAGAATTTTTGTTGTTGGTTCCACTATATCTTGGACAATTGAAGGCAAGACATAGTGGAGCCTTCTAAATGCATCAAGTTCCCCTACAACCTTTCTCCATGAGATTTATTGCAACTGAATAGAAGCTTGCCTTAACTAAGCACTAGGTAGTAGAAGGAAGTCCACCTCTGTGTTCTGGGTCATTATTTACGTTTTTAGGGTTGTATGGAGAGATAAGCTCATGTGGTTTATGTTATTTATTTCAGAGGAAAGTTGAACTTCATAAAAGAGTGAGCTTATGGACTAGTTGTAATTTCTCATTGACAGTAAACTGTCATAATGAGGTTACGGGTGGGAAAAGAGATTTATGGGTAGGTTACTAAAAGAAACAACTAAACCAAGTGAGATACGATTCAGTCTAGAAAACTGATATTTGCTTAAATGTTGATACATATAATCCATTACACTTAGTGATTAATGCCTTAAAATGCTTAGGACACTTACTTTAGCTCATATTTGATTTTAGGTACATTTCGAAAGTAAAGAAGTGATCCAAAAGCATACTCAATGAGTCATCTTCTCAATTTTCATACTCTATTGTCTTCATGGAATAAGAAGAAGAAGAATTAGAGTAAGAGGAGATAAGAAAATGCATCAAGATGAAGAGTATATGTGACAAAAAAGTGTCGAAAATTAGTCAACACATGTGTCATAGGTGTAACATCCCGTTTCCAGAGAACGGGTCGAATCAAAGAAACGGGTCCAGATGTGGTAAATTACTACATCTCATGCTCATGCAGTAGTGAATAGTGAGATATGTGCATATAAGGGTTTAGTGTACATGCGTTCATGACAATT
>JANIIA010000001.1:25508641-25536672 GCA_027478495.1 Erythroxylum alaternifolium
CACTATACATTTATACACTCCTAAACATGGCAATTTACCAATATACCCTTCCTATTGGTGAGGGGATGTTACATATTATGAGTTAACCTAGATGTGTAAATTCAATTATATGTGCTTTCATTTGAATTTTGTATTTATTATGGAATGTGTGAACATTTAAATAAATGAATGCCGGACTTAGATCCGAAGGATTTGTTATATGATATGAGCACAATGAATGAAGAGTACTGAAAGCATGATATATGAATTGATGCATCTCATTACATTGAAATGTGTGATCAGATAAAGGAGTTATGACTGAAGTAGCCAATGTGTGGAAAAGAGCTTAAAGCATAGGATTGTGCACAAAGAGCCACAAGTTCAGATAACAAGGAACCCGACATCCATAATGGATACGGAACAATATATGAAATGAGCCCGGTATCTACAACAGATACAGGATAATAAATTAGGTTGATAGGTGCTCGGTTACAATAAAGAAAAATAAGAAAGAAAACACATATGCATTTGCATATACAATTATACATGTATCATATGAATGATTATGAAGAAATTATTGAATTGTTCTGAAATTGTGATCTGCAATGTTAGTATACAGTACTTGTTGAAATATGAAAAAATGTGATGTGGTATTCAATACTGGATTTTGTAATGTACTTGCAGAATTGAGTTATGTAATTTATTTTGGTGTTCTAACTAGAGTGAGCACTTCAATAATGGTTCACTCATTGAGTTCGCAAACTCATCAAAATTGTAACGTTGATTTTAAGGTTCAAGGGAGATCTAGCTTCTAAAGAGATCTAATAGAATTCTAGTACTGTTAATTCAGGGACAAGAATGGCTCAAAGGTTTGGTCGATTGATACCTGTGAATTCTAAATAGATGTCTTTTGTCTTAACATTCCATGTTATGACACCCATTGTCTCTAATGTGTAATTTTTATACTACAAGATGTATTGGGATTGAGTTTAAAACTGTTGTGTATAGTCTATTTGAATTTGGAATGTTAATGACATATATGACTTGTTATGATTGTGAAGGAAATAAGTATTTGGAATGCTCACGTTATATTGATGCCTCAAACTGTATTTATGTGATTGTTCTAACATAACATTTCTATAGAGTAATTTCTCGACTATCTATGGATATGTTTAGGCATATGCGCTATGGGTATGGTATGTTATAGTTTTGGTATCAGAACATAGTTTGGCATTCTTAGGGATACATATATAAGCATTTAAACATGATATATACTAAGAGACTCATATAATGATCATAATTATTATTTGTTATAGGTCATCTGCTATAGGAGATCGAGTCACAGAATTAGCTAACCTTGAGTCTATAGGAGCCAATAGAGAGTCCCCAATACCTTTGTCTAAACAAATGCCTCAAAGAATTCTTGAGAGGAGAGAAAGGAGGTATGACAAACTTAGAAAGTAGGGGGCTGTAAATTTCTATTTAAGTACAGACCCTGCCAAGGCAGAAGGTTGGCTGGAAAGAATGGAAAGGGTGTTTGATCAGATGGACTACAATTCTGATGAAAGATTCCTACATAGTCTTGTTACTATAAGGTCCGACTTATCAATGGTGGAAGACTGCTCCAGATAATTCCGCTCGACCTTGTAGACTGACGTGGGAAGACTTTTTGAAGGTCTTCAAAGAGAATCATATGCCAAAGATCTATTTGGATAAGAAGATGAAAGAGTTTATTTTTGTAAAACAGGAAAATCTCATTATAGCCGAGTATAAGGTGCGGTTGAATGAATTAATACTATATATTACTACTCTAATTCTGACTGAGGAAGATAAATGTAGTCGTTTTAAGGACGTATTGAATGCGGAGATCTGAACGAGGTTGGCTATTACTAATTTGAATAGTTTTACTGAGCTGAGACCTGCTTCGATTCGGATTGGGTAGTTGTTGAAAGATGGACAAGGAGAGTATAGATAGGAGTTTAGAATTAAGAGGCATAGTGAGTTTCAAGCTGACACTTGCAGAAGATTTAGTAAACGCTAGAATAGATCATCATGATTATAGACTAGATCGAGGCAGTTAAGGTTTAGACTGAGAGGCAGTTTTGTTCATGTTGGTTGTGGTAGAGGTCAAGCTTCTGGAGGACAGAAATATAGAGGGCAAACACAACAGATGCCTAGTTATGAGTATTGTGGAAAGAAACATGGTGGAGAATGTTAGAAGATATCATGAGCTTGCTTGCGTTGTGGGTCTATCAAGCACAATGTAACACCCACATACTCCCTGGAAGGATATATAGATGCTACACATAACAGAACCAAAATAATCCAAAACATACCAAACGATCACTTACATGCATTTCCAGAAACTCAAGTAAATAAGCTTTACAATCCATTAAGAGATATTTTATAAGCAAGACATAATTTACATCATACAAGTTGAACGTTTCAAATTACAAACCATAATTCCAATTCTGACTTGTGCTATAGTTATTACAAACCATACACACATAAAATACAAATTCCAATATGGCTGATTACATTAACTACATCATAGAAACAAACTTAAATATACATCTTGTTAAAACAAAACACATCCTTCTTTGGTCATTGTGGTTATCTTCAGTCCCAGTCTTCAAACTTTCCTATCTAAACCTACACGGGGCAAAAGCACTGTGCTAAGCATATAACTTAGTGGGGAATCACTAAACAACATATAATCCGACGATTGTTTTTAACAATCATCTAGCATTCACATGCAGTGAATCATATCAAATCTTAGATAATCTTTAATTGTTCAAATTTCTAAAAATTTAATAACATTTACTTCAAATTAGAATATAACATATCAGAAAAGATTATATACTTGCTTCACTTTTACAAGTATCTGAACAAAATCAGAATCACAAAACAAAACTTTAAAGTATCTGAGCAAATCTTGTCTATATCATATCAGCATATAGTTGTATCAGAACTGAACTTAACTTATATCAAATTAAAATTTATCGTATTTCAGAATTAGACATATATGAAAATACAAAACAAGTTAGCCTACTAATCCTTTTTACAGAAATGGGTAATGGGATTAGAGCAGAAGATACCAAGTTTGGTATCTGAAACAGAAGAGACTTACGTCTCTAAAACAGAAGACACAGAAGTGTCTAAAATCAGAAGACACCGGAGTGCTTGGTACAGAAGACACCTTAGTGTCTAATTACAAAAGCAGCTGCTAACCCTTCTAGGCATGCCTATTTACCCATAACTAGGACTCAACTGTTTTAAAACAAACCATTTCAAATTTCAGAATTTTATGCAAAAGATGAAGAACAACTTTTTTAATTCTATTTTGCTCCAAATGACCTTATTCAATGACATTTGATCAAACATAACATGTTGGCCCCCGAAAATTTTTCGTTGAATTAAGTATGATAGTTTATGGAATAAGCATGGAATCTGAATTTTTTCCTTAGGATGAATTATGAGGTCATGATAGAATTATTATTAGAGTTTAATTATTTATTCAAATGTTAGTAGGATTTTATTTCAGTAGTTAGTGAAATTAAAGTAGTAAGAAGGAATAAGGGTAATTTTGGCATGTCACTATGTTTAAGAAAGTCAAGAAGCATTAAAGGAGGGGTAAGGTGGGCTTTTAACTCTTATTAAAGGTAGAATGGGAAGAGGAAGTGTTGTCTTGATTATTAGAAGAAGCAAAAACAAAAACTTAAGGAAAGAAAGAAGAGAGAAACGAAATAAGGAGAGAGAAGTGAGAGAGAGTCGTTTATGAGAGAAAAGAAAGAAGAAACAAGTTATGTTTCATCTTTTCTTAGTCTTCAAGAGAGATTTTAAGGTTGTTCAAGAAGACAAAAAGAAAGAGGAAGAGAAGAGCTTCCTTTTGAGCTAAAAATCTTGTTATTTGGTGAAGATTCAAGGTAAGAGCAATTTTAACTCTTTGTAGTTTTGGAAGGGTTTTGGTTTATAAAGCTTAAGAAATGTATGAGTTTAAGAATTCTAGGATCAATTTTAGTGAATATGTCTGGTGGGTTCTCCAATTTGAATCCCTATTGAATGGAAATTTTGTCTTTGATAAAAGGGAATCAAAGAAGGCAAGAGGAGCAAGATTAGAGGCATTTTTGAGCAAAGTTTTAAGTAAGGAAATTCAAGGTAGGTTTCATGTTTATAATTGAATAATGAGCCACTAGGTTTTCTTTTTAGTCAAGAAAATAAAATGATTTTTCATTGCTTTATAATTGTGGCTTGCTTTTGAATGATTTGAGAAATTGCAATGTGCTTGATATTTGAATTTGGTTGATTAATTGTGAAAAAGATGATGAAAGTGCATATGAAATATTTCATGTTCATGACAGACATGTTTTGAAAATGTGTCATTTAGGCAATATGTTTACAAGTTATGAAATGCATGTTATATAGGTTTGGTTTGGTCCCTTAAGCATGTCAAGTGCACTTTGACAAAAGGCTTCTCCTGCTTGCCCATTAGTAGCTTGGAGCTCCTTCATGAACTCCCATAAGTTCATGGCTATGCAAAACCATTTTGTGGGAATGCGATAGTACGTTCTGTTCACGGCTACACAGGACCTTTATGGGAAATGTGTAGTACGTTCTATTTTGGACCTACCCAAACCATTCTGATGTGTTTATGCGTTCATGATATGTTGACAAGATCGATGCATACATGATTTTTTTATTGTGAATTTGGTTGAAAATTTAAGAACCATGTGTTTTATGATTCAATAAGAATTTTCTATGACAATGAACATTTTTAAATAGTTTTGCTTGTTATTCGTTATAAACTTGTTACCTACAAGCTTTTAAGCTCACCTCATTTTCGTCTCATCTTTAGGTGAAGAAAATGAGATCGAGTAACCAAGAGTCGAGGCATCACTCTATTTTTGCAATGTTTCTGTATATTAAGTTAGATTTTGTAAAAGCAAGACTTTAGATGCATTTCGAGAATTATTGAGTTTGGTATCTTTTGTATTTTGAATTCTGGATATCGATGATGTAATGTGACTTGGAATGCAATTAAAGTTTTGTAAACTTCTATTTTGTTGTTAATAAAATATAGATGATGTTAGTTGAAATTAGATGTACTTGGAAAAGTTATACAATTGAGTTGATGAACTTTGAATATGAATCAATGATACCTATATACATATAAGTGAGATATTATGGAAAAAAGAAAGATAGGTTTTTTGCGAATGATGAGAATTAGTTGTAAGGGATGAGTCGAATGAGTAAAGATTAGGAAGTTTAATGAAGTAAAGTTGGTAGTTGAATGGTTATGCTCATGAATTTCCAAGTTGTACATTGAAAATTTCAATTTTTTCATAAAGGTCAAATTGAGTTCTAACTTCAGCGGAAAATCTGTATTGATCTAGGCCAAATTAGACAAAGTTGTCCTCTTGAAAGTTGTAGATTATTTTTCTAGCTTTCCAATGATATATAGTATGAAATTTTTAGACAATGGAATTGAGAGATATACTTTTGACAAGTTAGTGATGCTATTCAGGGTGTATGCTGGACACATTATAGCTTTTCTTTACTTGAGTTAACAGAAAATGATTTCTATGGTGTCTTGAAATGAAAGAATTAGTGTGATAAGTTAGAGATGAAATGAAGTGATAAAGGGAGTTGAATGTGTGTTGAATTACTGAAGAATGTATTGACATGGTTGATGTTATGTTTATGTGATTATGATCAATAATTGAGGATGAATGTGTTTAAGTATGAATGATGTTTGTTGGTTATGATCAATGATCTTGTATGATGTGTTTTTTTGGATGTTTTGAATTGGAATGGAGGTGAAAATGATGAGAAAATTGAAGTAGGAATGATAGGATATTCATCAGAGGTGTTAGATGTGATTGAAGGGTTAGAAATATGAAATTTGACTCGTAAATGTCCGTTGGGCGGACTTCATGTCCCCTAAACGGACCTTCTCGAGTTTTTTTATGTCCCATCTCAGTTCATGTTTGTTTGAAGGGACGTATGTCCGCTAAGAGGACCTTCTCGGGACAGTTATGAAATGTGCAAATTTTTTATCCTCTAGATGGGCAAATATCTCTTCGAGATCTTCACGGAAGTTGTAGATCTAGAAGTCCTCTTCGAAACCGTCCTTAAATGGTCTTAATCTGACATCCCTAGTGAAAGTTATGCTTTTTGTCTCAAATCATGTACATTTTATAAGTTGTGGGCTTATTATTGCTTATATATGGTACATTTAGGCTTGAATGGAACTTGAAATGTACTTAGTTGGTTATGGAAGTAAGAGATAAATTGAGCGATGTGTTTAGGGTGACGATTGAGGATATAAACATAAGAATGGATTGTCGTATGTCAAGCGCTCAATTATGGATGTTTGGGATGTTATAAGAACCCTTCAGAGTGCTACACTCACGTTTCATGACTCATGAGTTAGACTCCGGAATCGAGGTCTAACAGGTATGGTATCAGAGCATGAGTTAGACTCCAAAAACAGGGTCTAACAGGTATGGTATCAGAGCATGAGTTAAACTCCAGAAACGGGTCCAATACTTCATTCATTAAAATAACACATTTTTATCACATAAAAATATTTTTAAGGTTTTGAAACCAAAATATACACACATAAGATTATCAAACAAAACAGTTCCATCAATTTCAACAAAATCGATCAGATTTGTTTACTGTTTGATAAATTAATTAAAACAATTTTAATTAATTAAGGAAAAATTCCAAAGGATTAAAAACATTCTAAATATGTTTACATAAAATTTTCATAATCAAATTTTATGAAAAACATGTTAAACTTCATCAGTTTAGCCAACTAACAATATATGTTCAATAGAAAATAGTTTTCTAGCATATTGTTAGAAATTTGGAAATAAATATTTCAATCACAATGAAATCAATTTTCAGTCACTAAAACCATCTACTAACATCTCATGAGCAAATCAGTTAAAGAAAATTGTGAAAACAATTTTTCATAATTTAATTTTGAATTTTCTAAAAACAGACCACGGTTGTCACAGTCATGCAATCCTATTGCACATGTAATAAAAACTACATCTAATAGGCATAAGATAGCTCTGATACCACTGTTGGGTTTTGATCATGCATTACATGCATCAACTATTAGAATAAACATTGGAAAATAAAACAGAACCCATAAAATACAGAATCAAACATGTGTCATTAGATGTAGTAAAATAAAACATGAATTTAAGATATGTACCTTAAAATCTCCTTCGTTCTTCGTTGTATTCACCTGTTCGGGTTATCGTAAACCACAACGACCAAAGGAAGATGTCTCTAATGATATCCACTTGAAGAGAAAAGCCTAAAAACTCTTAGGAAGAATGGCTAGAATACACACAAATTGTTAGCTTTGTGGTATGTTCTTTGAGAGAGTATTTTAGAATATGGTGAACAATTCATAAAAAGATACTTTTTTCTTACAACTTTTGCACAAAAATGAAGTGTCTTTGACACCTTTTGGCCTCCCTCTTACCGCAACATCAATGGAGAGTTAGTAGGAAATAAGTGGCTTTTAATCCCATTTAATTTAGCCTGAAAACATTCACCACTTCTTTAAAGGATAATTTTGTCATCTTGCTTATTAAAGGGTAATTTTGTCATCTTACCTAATAAGCAAGATTTACATGTGTCATACAATTCACAATTAAATGACTCTAAACTACCACACTGTTGTAGCTTAGTCACGCATCTCTCATATCTTGTATCCATATCCAAAACTATTTTACTCATTCTTCGTATCTCCAATGCGTGTGACCCATTAGGTTTTCGGTTATGTTGGTCACTTGAATTAACACTTAATTTAAGCAAGTCATGAGCAATATCTAGCAATACATCATGACCCCTAATTGATCGGAAAGTCTGTGGTTTGACTACGAACCCTTCTATAAACAATGTTCCCGTACAATTTGTTCTTTCACCATTTTATACCTCACTTAGTTCAGAGTATAGTTAAAGTACTCCCATAAAGTACTCTCACTAAACTGACTACATTACATCTAGCCCAAGTGATGTTAGCTCTTGTCTCCGAGGCTCATTACTCAATTGGATATATCACTGAAGACTATCTTTATAAAATTTCCACTCTAGCCAGATATTCCCGAGTAATAACCCCGACAAAAGGTCGCGGGTATCATCTCCTCCTATCAGGAGTGGTGAATTCTTTATTGGCTACTCAATTACCTTTGAATACCTTAAACTGTACCCAATCCTATGAGCAACCTTTGAGAGGCAACGAGGAATGGAGTCAAAGTACAAGATTAGTATCTAAGTTATCCTTAAGCACCTCAAGTCTAAGGATATTTGTACCATTGCTATGATGAGACTATCACTAACACTAAAATAGATTATCCATATGATTATTTCATGATAGGTCATCCAATATACTTACTACTCTTAGCAAGTATCCACATGTTAACTCTAAACAACTCGTGCTTATAGCATGAGATCCATTGCTTAATCTAATCAAGGAGTATAACATATGCTAGTATGTCCAGATTAATAATGTCCCATCTCATTAATCTTATGACCAAGGATAATTTAGACACTAACATAATTATATATAATAGGAATCTCATTATCATGATTTCATCATGATTTCCTTCATGTATCAAGGACTTTATTAATTCGATTTTAAATCACTATCAATTCGTAAAGAACATGAACATCAAATTAACGAAAATGCCTTTTTATTAATCATAAAGATTGGTAAAATAAGTGCTAAAGGCGATTATCGTTAGAGTACTCCTCTAACATATGATGCTTCCTATCCTAACTGTTGAATTTTTCTAATATGGGCTACAATATAACCAATTAACATCAATCTCAAATTTTTACAAAGAAACATAAGCATCAATTAGCAACATGAAAATAGCAATCAATTAATAAGAAATAACTATAAAATTCTTGCAATGTACTTCCAAAGTATTAATGCGAACACAATTGACAAATAACAACTAAGCATTTGTATTAAAAAATGTAAAAAGAATACAGATATAATAAGAAACCAGAACAATGTAATGGATATGGAAATTAGTTGCAATCATTGCAATGTCTTGTGTCTATTTCTTTTTTTAGGTTTGGTTATTTCCATCAAGGTAGAGTAAAACTTTTGGCTCTTCCATACTGTTACTAGATTCAAATGTTAGTAACCTAGCACACATAGTTCTGCTTCACATTGTTCCAACTCACTTTGTTAAAAGTTTTTGTTTGAAGACAAATCAAACGAAATAAACAACCTTAAACAAAAGGGACAATCATTGGAATATGAATGACATTAAACATACATATGTTAAAGACAATATAACACATATTATACTTTGATTAATCATGGCTAAGAACAACAAAACTAAATAAATAGGCAAAAAGTGGGATTATCCTACCTATTCAAACCACAATACTCCACTCCTCTAAGCAAACCGCGAGTAAAGGTTAATTAACATTGAATAAAATAGTTAATGGGTGCCTAAAAGCACGATGAAATTGCAAATGAGTGAAGAACAACAAAAAAATAAGAGGAGAAACATGAAAATGAGCGCTTGTGTTAGGGATTTGTTAGGTTGAGGACATCTATAGTTGTAAGTGTCAAAGTAATTTAAGGGTAATTAGAATAAATCCTTTTTATTTTTGAAATAATTAATACGTAAAATCTATAAAAACAAATTTAATTAATATATGAACAATTGTCAAGTTGGCAAATTAGATTATCTAGCATGCCACATGTTCCAAAATAATAAAGCATCACATTTAATTAACAGAAAAGTGGAGTGACTTTTTTTGAGACCAATTGTTCCATTTTGTAAAGGTTCGGAGGTAGACAACAAGAGCATTCTTAGACTTTTTGACATAATCAAGGGGCAAATTGTACCTTTTGCCTTAGGGATGGCCTTTGGGCTAAGCTCAATCTGAATATCTTTTGAAAAGCATAGGCCTAGAACTCGCAACTTAAATCCAAGCTTAATCAAATTTTGGATGGCCCGAAAATTGATCAGGGACCAAAATTTCAAGCTTAACCTTAACAGGATCGTTATTATGTCAAAAAACGACATCGTTTTACCTACTAGCAAACAACATCATTTGAACATTATTGTTGAGACATTCAAACTTTGTATTCAAGGAAAAAAAAAAGTTCAAATCCAACAGAAAGTCTACTCCAATTAGGCTGAACCTATTAATTTTAAACCGGATTCGACCAAGTCTCGGTCAAAATGCCAAACCCTTTAAATTTTTTTAAAAGGCTCAAGCATGGAACTCACAACCCGAATCTAAGCCTAATCGGACATTGGGTGGCTCGAAACTTAATCAAGCTCTAAGATTTTGGACTTGACCCAAGCGCAATTATTATTATGTAGAGAATCGACATTGTTTTACATATTAGCAAAGAATATCATTTGAACATGTCGATGAGACATTCGGGTTGGGCTGAAAAACATCCCATATCCAACTCAAAACCTAATCAAATTGGGTTGAGCCTGTTGATTTCAAACCAGATTGAGCCAGATTCGGGTAACAGGTAGACAAGACTTCAAACCACATATCTAAATACATGACATCAATGGGCCCCTTATAGCTTTGCGATGAACTAAGTTTTCTAAAACGAAGGCACTGAATTCTTAAGCCAGCAACCAGACCATTCTGCTAAGCTAAGAAACATACGAATTTGCGTGATACAAACCTTTTGGGATAAGGGAACAGTTAAATTGAACTAAAATCAGAAATGAAAATTTATAACGAGGTGGTCTACCACGTAAAGCCAATGCATTTTCTACCTTCCATACTAGTGTAATCTAACTTATAAATTATAAAACACATACTTCTATGGACTGCAGCCTCTATGACGGACATCATGAAAACATTTTGCTAAAAATCTGTTACCGTGAGGTTGCTATCCAATTTCCATCCATATGCGTCAGCTTACTAACAGCATCAGCAATCATATATATGAGTCACTCCAATTACAACATTAAAATTTAAATTTAAAGGCAAGTGCTCATCGCTATAATGTCTATACAGGTTCAACCACACAAATCCAAGAACCAGAAAATTAGAACCCAAACAAAAAACCAACGCTGGATTATCGGCTCCTAGATGCTGCTTATCACATCATATACATAATTCCATTAGACTTGTGAGACTCAAAGTTCAGTATGATTAGATGATATTAAATGATGACAATAATGCAAGTACGTCTACGGTCAATTTTCGATAAAATTAGGATCTGTCTGGAACATAACCATAGCACAAGTGACAAAAGATGTATTTTTTTTTTTTTGGTATTAAAGGAGAATACCACAGTCACATGATACACTACATGAAAATCGCAATTCAATTTACTTTAATAGTACTTATCTGAATAGGAGAACTAGCAAGGTAGAATCCTTGCATCCCGCAGAATATATGTCAACATAAAGTAGAGGTCATAATGGCGGAAAGAAAAGTAAAATGACCTCAAAAAGATTATTGGTCGGAAGATTAAGGAACATAAGTTCATCTGCCTCAAAAATTACATAATCGTTAACCTTTATGGAAGACAAACAATCCATCTTGTTCAAAGCTATGAACACTTTCCAATTACTATTAATCAATGAAATTCAAGCATAAGTAGCTGCCGACACATATTACTGTTTAACATTGTCAACAGAGTCAGAGTGTATGCCGTTTTATATTCAGTATTCTTGTGTGTTCTTTTTTTTAGATAAAATAAAAACGCGAACTGTCCCAACTAAAATCCTACATTTTTGTTTCCAAATAAAAAATCTAATCGGAATACCAGCAATTACTAGCTGGTTCACTACGTCGTAGTTTGACAACACATTGATCAAAGAGAGTAATTTTGGACTTTTCCTTTTTGTTCTGCGGAAAGCAAAAAGACAAATAGAAGCCATGCAAATTAAATGCCCAAATAGACTAGAGAAGATCAAAGCTTGTGCAAAATAGCAATACTAAATTAGTAATGTACCTAAAAGAAAGAGAAAAGTTACAATATTAATAGTGATAGGCTTTGAGAAAAAAGTTGAGCTATTTAATTAAGAAATTATATGTTCACTCAAAGAGAAAACATCGAAAAATAAAAATTCCATGAGCAAATCGCATTCGTTGGTTGACCATTACCGCAACCAAGTTAAAGCGAGCACGCGCACACGGACAGATTCATTAGACAAAGCCTATAGAAACTCACCAAAAAAGAAAAGCTTACAGTTCGATAAGTTCAGTTAAAATGGATAACAAACTAGCGGTAAGCTATGAGCTGTAAGATCTAATGACTACATATTCATCTGAAGCTCAACCAGATCTAAAAACAGTAACACAACCTAGATGAATCGAGAAACTAAATAAACAGGGAAAAAAAAGAAGAAGAAAGAAGCAGAAACAGAAACCGAAACCGAGGGATGAATCCATAAACCTGAGAGATCTGAACGTAGCAAAGGTAGAACCCTCCCCGATCGCTATCACACGTGGTCTCCGATTCAGTTGATGCAAGGCGGGATCCAATTCAACAAATCTCATCTCGCCATTTGGCAAAACTATATTTTCTCACCAAACACAGGACGCGAAGAAACCAATCGGAATCAGTTCCCGACCTGCACCAAGCGAATTAGAGACCGCCAGTGAACCAAAAGCGCCATAACCACTCACCTTCTCTCTCTTTCTCTCTCCAGAAGCTGGTATCTAGAGAGACAAAAGATGAATGCTAATGAAAACGAAAATGTTGGGATATTTGAGCTTTGTGAATGGTAGGTGTTACTTGTTAGTGGGGAGAGGAGGGTGACTTTATAGCTGGAACAGACGAATCTGACGCCGACACGTTTGCCAATGGACAAGTGATTTTGTCATGGTCCGTCGCTACCTACCTGGTTGCCAATTTTGTAGATAGAAACGATAGATTTCATTTTTGAAATTGAGATTAGAAACAAAAGAAAGAAAGAGGTTTACAGAAAATGGGTTCGTGGTTCCTGCAAATTACCATCTGCCATTTGGATTAGATTGCCAAGAGCAAGGCACGTGCATGTAAATACTATAAATGTAATATTTAAATATTACATAAAATTTATTATCATTTTAAATCGAAGATAAAGAGAAATGATTTTTAAATAAAAATTAAAAAAGGCTTTTTTAATTTTAAAAATTAGAAAAATTTTCAAAAAGATTCTTGGGGATCTCGATATCTTTTAGGCATGTAATTACTATCAATCTATGTGTATGAATTTGGTACGCAATTAATAGCACCCCTTGTTTAAATTCCAAGGCGTCAGTTATAATTAAGCTATTATTAATTTGGGAAGTTTGATTCTTGCTCCATTAGTCCATATTCTCTTTCTACACCATTCTTTCCATTTCTAGTCATCCTCTCCATCCGGCTTTTTGGAGCCACCGCCACTTCTAAAAAGCACAGGCACTGAAAGTTTCTTTTTTTTTTTGTTTATATTCTATTTTTTGTTCTTTCTTAAACAAAGTAGAGAGGTACTTTCGCCCACCAGCTTTCCTATTTTAGTTATGAACAATGGAATATCAAGATCAGCAAGTTCTAGCCAACAGAAAAAAAAAAAAAAACTCCTTTCCAATGAACCTTGTTCTGCTTTACTGGAATTAGAGTAGACACAATTTATGTTACCTAACTACAAAACATTTGAGAGATAGAAACATTAGACAAAAAGTATAATATATACACACTTATATTCTAAATTTAATTTGCAATTTTAGTTTGGATAAAACATAATACAAACATTCATAATTATTAAAATAGGGAAACTAGAAAAGAGACCTAAATAATTAAAAGTAGAAATACAAATTAATGGGATTATGATTCTCAAGAAACATTCATAAACAAGTTTATGATATGGATGGTGAAAATATTGGAGATATTCGTGCATTATAGGAGATAATCAAATCATCCTATAATTTTCTTTTTTCACATTATAGAATCTCTCTTATACCAATTATGCGGAAATTAGTTTTTTTCATTTGGATCTATGAGTTGGTTTATTTATTTATTTAACTTACATACTGTTTGTTGGCCTTCCTCAAACTGAATATCTTAAAATTTAACTTCTTATGGAGCATACGGAATAAAGAAAGGAAGTTGAAAAAAGATTGGAACGATAAAATATTCATGAAAAAAGAAAAAAAATTGGGAATGTCGACATATCATTAGCAGAAAAGCATAAATTATTGGTCTCTTCATGTTCAAGAAGCTCGTTAGCTCTTTCACACAAATACTTAATGGACGAAGTGTGAAATACAACCAAAGAAACAGTAGATAAATACTAATTAAGATTAGAATTTAACTTAAGATGGGGCAAAAAACCTGATATCAACTTCAAAGACCTTAATAAAAAATCTTTGATGCCATAAACAAAATAATGAAAGTCCAAAACAAAGTCGAGGCTGAAGACCAAATCAAATAATTGTAACAAAAACGACCTCATATTTGGAAACGTTTCAGAAGTAGAAAATAATAATTATATGTTGAATCGTAGCAAAAGGACAAAGTGCCACCTTTATTTTCATATATGCCGACAAAGGGAGCTAGTAGCTTCATTCAGACCAATTCCTTATAAAATAGGTTTACTGGGTGGAATCTTATGATGGTATTTATAGTTTGTCCTCCACATGCACTAAGAGGCAGTATGCTCAAAAGAAGGCTCCAGTACAAAAGGCATACTCTTTTGGCCGAACATCATGACTTTTCGCCGAACTCAATATTCCATTTTTCCACAGTTTCTCCTGTTAAGTTCATACCAAACCTAGTTACCGCCGTAAGTGGCCTCGATGTTATTGCCTCAGCAACATCACATAGCCGTAATTACGAGGTTTTTATAGGCATATTTACTATAATACTAGTAGGCTAAAAGTTTACTTTAAAATTTAACATTTACATAAGAATATAACTTGAACCGTAACATTTTGAGGTGTTCAATTTGAACCATAATATTTCGAGTGGTTTAATTTGGACTCCAAAATTTATAAAAACATTCTAAACAAACTTTGTAAAGATGAAAATTCTAATAGAAATTATCCTCCATTAGTTAAATGTCATACCATGTAGGATGTGACTATTTTTTAATTTTGTACACAACAGTAAGACCCAAATTTTTTGACGAGACTTTTTGTAATTAAAATAAAAGTGGTCCTACGTTTTCAAACTCACTTATTCTCCTTTGTTCAAAATCCCAAAATTCTTAACTCCCACTTTGTTCAAACATTTGCAAAAATCCTAAATCCCTAACCCTTACTTCGTTCAAACGTTTGTAGAAATCCTACATGCTTTTCTGCAAGTTCAATCACAATAGTAGCACGCTCAAACATAGCAATATGTTTTTTTCACCTCTCGCACACCTTTATTGGATTTCTAGGAAGCATCACAAGGACAATACATTGCGGTGGGTCTATTCTTTTGTATTTATTATATGTTGTGTTCCCTATTCTTTATTGATTTGATGATTTCTTGTTTGGTTTTTTTTTATGTTTATTTTATGTTGTGGTCCCCTATTTTTGACCCAAGTCCGAAATGCTTGTTGAGTTAATCCATGTATGTTATAGTCCCTTATTCCATGATTTTATTGCGAGGATTTCTTGTTGGCAATTAATGTATTGGTAAAGATAAAAGTAAAACATTCATGCAAAATTGAATTTCCTTTGATCATTAAATTAAGAACAAACTAACTAAATATTAAACATAAATTTGCAAAGTTAATTATGACTTTATTACATTCAACATTCTATTGCTTATTAGATGTCTTACAATAATTACATAGGATTCATTATTCCGCTACACTTGGAGAAATCAATTTATTACTCTCTCTTAAATAAATTTTTGGTGTTGATCTTCATTTAATCAAATCATACCTCAATTTGTGACCTATTTTGGACTCAGTTCATTAATGCTTTGTTGGCACTCCTTTAAATGAGTTGATTATTCTTCTCATTTTGTATGAATAAGAGGAAATATTTACCCTAAAAAGTAGTACAACTTAGAGGTGGAACCACCTACGCAAGTTTATCCCTTAACTATATGATGAGGATTCTTTTCCTTTAGTGGATTGATGAAAATCTCCTTTCAAGATAAACCAAAATTGCTGGATATTATTATAGAACTTAAAAAGAAGAAGAGGCAGGTTCAGATATTAGCCATCAAAACCAAAACAATTTATTGTTTTTTATTTTCAGTTAATTATAAATTTACAAATTAAGTTACAGATACTTTAGTTTGCATGAATTAAAATATGTTAAAATTTTGTTTTATATATATTCAAGAATTAATTATACATAGATAATATATCAAAAAATTCAACTTTATAACTTTAGTATGCAAAATTTTATTAATAACACCATCTTAATATGTGCAGAATATTTGAATACCTGAAGTATCTGATTAATTAAATTAGTTATTCATGCATGTCAATTACATAATAAAAAATTCAAACAATCATTTTCAACAGTGAAATTAGGTTAAAATATTGCTTTCAACTACACATAAGCATGACATGTTGATAGTGGTGGCATTTCTTAAAATATATATGGTCTGTTATTAGTTAAACACATGCATGAATTGAACCTGCCTATCTTATGAATTTAATCCTTGATGAGACGTTTAGTTATGAGTATTTTATCTAATATCTCCTAAATAAATGGTTCAATTATGGGTGTTTTTTAACCTATTGAAATTAATGAGAAGTTTATTTAATTATTCAATATGAACGTGATTAGTGCATTTGTGTATAACTTAACATGTTTATGTTTGAGTGTAATTTTAGATCCATAAATTAGAAAAGCACTACAAGAAAAATATGCTTTTGCAACGGTCTTTACCAACGAAAAACGCAGACTTTCCATCGGTATGTAAGATTAGTGATGGACATTACCGACGGACAAAAATGTCGTAAAAACGGCCGTAGCAAATAAATACCGACGAAAAATAATTTATTGTTGGTAAATTTACCGACGGAATATTTTTTACTATCGGTATATTTACAAACGGAAAATTATTTTCCGTCGGTATATTTATGAACGGTTGGAATACTTTCATTGGTAAATTGTTACAAAATTACCAACGATTATTCTATCTGTAATTACCAACGATAAGCCGTTAGTTATTCTGTCTGTGATTACCGACGGTATGCACTCCGTCTGTGAATACCGACAACAAGTGGTTGGATACTCCGTCCGTGATTACCGACAGTTTTAGTCTTTCCGTTGGTACTTTTGTGCAAATTGCGCAGGAAATTGTTCTAAATTTACCAACAGAAGTTGTTGTTCCGTCTATAATTACCGACGAAAAGTGGCTGGTTACTCTGTCCGTGATTACCGACAGTTTTCATCTTTCCGTTAGTACATTTGTGCAACCCGTGTAGGAAATTGTTCCAAATTTATCGATGAAAGTTGTTGGCCCGTTTGTGATTACCGACAGTAATGTTTATTTCGTCGGTATTTAGTTTTAGCAATGGATTTTCATATGTTCGTTGGCAAATGAATTAGAAAACTTTTTTTTAAATGTATTGTCAATACCGTCAATAAATTTTATTTTGCATAATTTAAGCAGTTATTAATGTAATATTATAAATTTAATTTTTTAAACATAAATTTGATTGATGATATAAAGTTGAAAATATCTTAATTGATAATAAAAACATTAAATTATACATAATAAGTTTTTGTAATTCTAATAAAATGACCAAAAGTACACTATTAATTTGGAGACAGTAGATGCTTTGATTGGTGTGATGAGGTGCTACTCCTACTCTTCAATTCATCCACCTCATTATAGAGTTGAGCTATGTACTGCATCGACTGTTGCAACTGATCCATCGACTGTTGCAACTGAGTTGCCAATGTCTACACTGTTCTCTGAAGTTCTTGGATTTCATTAGTTGTGGACCGCCTACTAGATGCTGTTGTACTGGACGTGGAGGATTACGAATAACATGTATTCGCAAATGAACCTAAACCGAATATCCTTCCTCAAAGGTCCTTACCACCCACTGCATAAAGATATGTTTGAGTCTCATCAACATTTTTAGACTACTGAGACTGTCTTTGAATGCTTTCTTGTATTTGGTCCTATCATAAGGTCATGTTTATATTAGTAAGTGATAATTATTAAGCATTAATATTAAATCATAAATTTCACGTATATTGAGTTCTCTACAACGGTTATTGATAAATGTCGCACCGGTATGCTTCTTAGTGTGAGTGTGCAAAAAGAGCTAATGGGATGTAAGCCTCATGTCATAGCTTCAGCAGAGTTTCCTCTATTTTTATGAAATTTACCCCCCGTTGAATAAAGAAAAAAACTAGAAAACACAGCCATATATGGCATGAGACATTTATAACATTATCATTCTCAGAAGAAACAAATATTTTCATTCCCAAATTCACACATAAAATTTAATAGAAATATAATAAAGTAAAGAAATGAGAATATAAATTTAAAGTGTATATACTTACAAGTCTCTCTACATGCTCTTGGTGGGTGATAGATCCTCCCGTATGTACGAGAAGACTCTCTCCCCCCAGTCCTCCACATCTGTTACTCAAATTACGCTCTGAAATGGGCATTGCCTAAGGTGATGTCCGATACTGCTACCAATGACTGCATATTTGTTCAGAAATGTAAGGTGGTCGTACACCTACCCTATGTATTGCAGCAACAAAGTTACGATAACGTGTGCATGCTCGTTTTTCCCACACTCTATAAATGTCGCGTTAAATTGAGAATCCTAAAAAAATTCTTTCAGAAACAAAAGGAAAAACATTCAATTAGTACTTATGATGTAATAATATTTATCTAATTAATATATAAAACTGTTAATCAAAAAAGAAAAGAATAATTTTTGTTGTACCTTAAACTCCTGATAGTAAAATTCCTTTATCGCCTAAGAGATATTCTTCTATACAAAACCCTCAATATCAATCTTCTCCTTAAATTTTGATGTCATGTTTCTTGAGCACGATCCAGATGGAATGAACCTAATATAAAAACAAATAATTTTATATCGTTTTAAAAATTGAAACCTATAACTTAATTATAAACATATAGTTTTCAATGTATTTTCACTTACATATTATTGACAATTGTAACGTAAGTTCTTCCATTAGGTCCCTCAGCTGCAGGTTGGTGGCCACCTCCTTCATCATCATTGTTTACCCTTGATATCTCTGTCAGTATAGGGGTAGTAAATGATGTAAGGGTGATGGATAGTATAGTAGCATCTACAGAAGGTGATGCCTTATCTGCAAGTATAATAGCTAGAGGGGGAGGAGGAGATTTAGTTCCAGCTGCTACAATAAGTACCTCCGAATCGTGGTCTGAATCTTGGTGGTATCATATCATGTCTTCTCTTTGGTAGCACATTTTAAGCTGAAATTAATATTAAGCTTCAGTCCTTTGAAGTTATGACAAATAATCTTAGTGCACCAATGAGAATATACTACAAACATCATACAAAGTCGACATTTTCTTATGTCAGATTCAAGCATGAAAAAAATGAGAACGAAACTAAAAGAGTTAAAATAGATGCCATGTTTAGTCAAGATGGAAATAGATAAAAAAAGAGGGTAAGCAATAAAATTTGAGAGGCTGCAGAAGTGTAATATGACACAAGAGAATCAGGGATGAAGTATCAAGTAAAGGAAATAATTGATTACTTGAATATAATATTCAATTACAAACACAAATTAATCGGTATCATTACTTAATTATAAATCAAAATCGTCTTCTTTTCTAAAAATTTTGAATCAAACTCAAGCTCTTCTTGAGATCTCTGGCCCTCCTCATCCTCTCCAGATAAAATTTCAACGTACGCATTACATAGATCGTTTAAAGGTTAATTATCCTTATATTGGACAGATGGATTTATTTCATAAGCATCTTCTTGAAATGTTTCACTTTTAATTCTCTGTTCTCCTTTTCCATGTGATTCAAAAACACCTCTAGGTTTAACTTTGCAAATGGCCAACTAATCTGACTTATATTGTCGTAAGTTAGGAAAAAGGGACATAATACACCTAGATCGTTTGTATTGCCAACACGAAAGGTTCAACTTGTCAAAACCTCCTTCGTTTGTTGATTTCAACTAGATTGTATTGGCTGTGCACTTTTGTACCAACATTTGGAGTTAAATCAAACCACTCACACTTAAATATCACACTTCGCTTTATTAGCAATGCAGGGTACTCAATTTCAAGTATCTCACTAATTTGCCATAGTAATCCATCAATTCTCCTTATATGCAAACTCTACTATTTATTATTATCATACTATGACCATAATATTATGTATGATATTTGTATCTATTAACGAAATACATCAGATATGATTTAATAGTTCACAAAGGTTCCTTCGCAAGATCACATATAAACTTGCTCTCTGTTGGATTTTCTAAATCTTATAGAAAAGAAAATATCAAATTAAACAGTATATTGTGGTTTGAACACTTAAATATTATAATTCTATCATTTTAATATTTGTAAGTGAAAACTTACATACTGCTCGAACCATCAAGGAAAGTGTCTTCCAACTTCTTTATTAATATCATTCTTTATTTTGTTAGGCATAAGCTCATGTAACAATTCCTCGTATAATCTAAAAACATTATTATGTATTTTAGTTATGAATAACATTAAAATTCAAATCCTAAATAATCAATTTCAACTTACTGCACGAAAGGTTGAACCTCTTGACAGATCAATAAAATATAACCATGGGCAGCCTCAATTTTTCCTTTGTTAACATTCTTCTCACTGAACGTCCATATGTTTGTCCAAGATAAGAGAAAACGGATAAGTTAGCATTAGCATCACTAGTTCCTCCCCCATCGTCATTACGAGGAACTTTTCTTTCTCTTGTGCGAACATATAGTTCAAAGTAATGCAAACAAAATGTATTAGCTTCCTACACGAAATAAGCATTACATATCGAACGTTCAACTCTAGCTTTATTTTTCACATTTTTCTTCAAGTGATGTAAATACCTATATGAGCAAATAGGGTTATACGAATTTAGTTATAAAAACATGATATGAAATCAATTACAATAATTTGTGTTAAATTACGTACCTCTCAAAAGGATACATCTAACAATATTGAACTAGACCGGCTAGTTTAGCCTCGTGTGCTAAATGGACAGGTAGATGCTCCATGCAGTCAAAGAAGCTTAGAGGAAATATCCCTTCTAACTTGCATAAAATTACTGGAATTTCACT
The DNA here is from genome assembly GCA_027478495.1 of Erythroxylum alaternifolium. Lineage (NCBI taxonomy): Eukaryota > Viridiplantae > Streptophyta > Magnoliopsida > Malpighiales > Erythroxylaceae > Erythroxylum > Erythroxylum alaternifolium. The sequence goes on from JANIIA010000001.1 coordinate 25,529,848, forward strand.
TTCTAGTTTTTCCATTTCAGCTAACTTAAGTTTAGATGATGTTAAGCTTTTAAAAAACAAACTTAATTTTATTATTACTTCCCAAACCTTATTTGGTAGTAACTCCTAAAATGTAATTGGAATTAGCCTTTGCTTAAATACATGACAATCATGACTTTTCATCCCAAATAATTTGTACTTCCTCGTGTCTATAAACCTTGGTAAGTTTGAAACATAACCATAAGGAAACTTTAGACTTTTCAACCATTCACACAATATTTCCTTCTGCTTTTTGTCCAAAGTGTAACATGCTTTTGGATATTTATCGGTGCGAAGATCTTTATGTAACTCATTCCTTCTACAAAGAAGTTTCAAATCAGCTAGTAATTTTGCATTATCTTTTGTCCTCCCTTCAATGTTAATAATGGTATTGAAAAAATTGTCAAAATATAATTTTTTTCAATATGCATCACATCTAGATTATGACGTGTCAAATTAGTTTTCCAATATGGCAAATCCCAAAAGATGCTTTGTTTTCTCGAACCAAAGTTTTTACTAATGCTTGTATTAATTTCATTAACTTCAAATTCTGTAACTTTCAGCAAGCTTAATTCCTCAATCTCCTGCAATATCTCTTCACTAACTTTGTGAGGGGGAGGAGGTGATTTTACCATCCTAATCTTAATGAACTTTTGTTTATTGCGCCTAAATGGATGATCTGGTAGAAGAAATTTTCTGTGGTTGTCAAACCAACATATTTTGCCCCCGTTTGGAAGATAAAATACATCAGAATCATTGCCACAATAAGGACAAGCTAATTTTCCTGTTGTGCTCCATCCACATCCACAAAACATGGCATATGTCGAAAAATCACTAATTGTCCACATCAAAGATGCTCTTAACAAAAAATTTTGTTTCAAAGATGCATCATATGTCTCAATACTATATTCCTAAAGATGCTGCAATTCAGATATAAATGGTCGTAAGAATACATCAATTTTATGCTTTGGATTTATAGACCCTAGAAAAATCACTATCAAGAACATATATGCCTCTTTTATACACATCCATGGAGGCAAATTATAAGGAGTAATTATGATTGGCCATAATGAATATTGCTAGCCAGATTAACTAAAAGATTGGAATCCATCTGTTGACAATCCCAACCTAACATTTCGACTTTTATCTGTAAACTCATAATGGGTGTCATTGAAATGTTTCCATACTAATGCATCTGATGGATGACTGAGTATTCGATCTTCCTGTTAGTGTTTATTATGCCATCTCATATGAGACACAGTAAAATTAGAAGCATATAGTCTTTGAAGGCTCGGAGTTAGCAGGAAATAATACTTCCACTTCCAGGGTACTAACTTTCCTTTCATAAAACGCTTTCTAGGATTAAACCTAAATTGACCACAAAATTTGCACTCTTGTAATTCCACATCATCACCCCAATACAACATACATCCCAATTTGCAATAATCAATCTTTTTAACAGGCAAACCAAGACACCTAATAAGTTTCTTCATATTGTAAAAACTATCAACAATTATGTAATCAGGAGGCAAGGATTCATTATACCATCCAAGAATTTTATCAAAACTACGATTAGAAATATGCCCTTCAGACTTTATGTTCAAGATATAAGCAATTGAAGACTATTGAGTCATTGTCTCATAATTTGGCTATAGTTCGTGCTTACCTGAGTGTAGTAAATCAAAAAGCTGTTTGGATTGTGAGTTAGGTTCTTCTTCAAGATTTTCTATATTTTGTTAAATGGTATAACCAGCTACATCATAAACCATTTACATGTAAAAATTTCATTTGCATCCACATTTTTTGTTCTAAATCCAATCCCCCCTTCAAACTCATTTAAGCTCATTGACGATTGTGCTTCATTACCCCTTGAGGTGCTACTAATCAACGGTTCCCCATGTTGTGTCCACTTAAAATAATTTAGGACAAACCCTCTTCTCAATAAATGCCCATTCACTTCATCAATAGGAAGGAAACAAATGTGCTTGCACTTTTTACACGGACATCTGATCTTTGACCCATCTATATATGCAGGTTGAGAATATGCATAATGAATAAAAGCTTCAACTCCCTCAATAAACTCAGGATTAATCAAACAATCACATGATAATCATAAAAGAGAGAGGATGGTGGTTCACGCAAGGAAGACCAGGTTTAGATCGATTTTTGTTTATGTTCTTTCTTTTACAGTCTTTTTACATTTTCTGCACTTTCTTTATTAGTATTTTCGTGTTTTTCAATAAAGAACCAGGGATAGAGACTTTACGCTTTGTTATTTCTTTCGTTTTCAATTCTAGTATGAGTAGCTAAAATTTTTGTCTTAGTTGAGGGGATCTGTGTTATCCGCTAGTATGTGTGAGATGTTTTGAATAAAGTTCATGTTGTTAATAAACATTGAATATCTTCTGATCTACTCTTTCTAATTGAATTCGTTGGTTTCTAGGTGCGCAACTAGGGATTAATGTGTTCAACCGCTAGATTAACGAAATATGACGTTCAGTTTCGCTAATCACAAGTAGCAATTAGGATTGTCTACTCTACGTTAGAGCCAGAAAATTCTAAGGAGATATTCGCTTGATTGATTGCATGTCGTACATGTATTTCGCTTGCTCATTGGTTCTTGATTCGTAAAGCTATTATTCAATTAGACCTATGATCGTATCTAGGTTGTTGTTTAATAAGAATGCTAGGATACATGTTTCTAGTCATTACACTTAAGAGAAAATACCCCCTAATGAATGTTTATTAATGATTGAAATTTTATAACGATGATCCATTTTAGTGTGATAACATCGGTGACCCGAAATCAAAGTTTGTCTCTTATATTTTCAGATATAATTATTTCTTTTTATTTTCAATTTTTCTTATATTTTTCCTTAAATTATCGTGAATCAAACCCCCCATTTTGTTACTTTCTTTTAGTTTGTAAACATCGCTAACCTTTACCGTTAAAAATTCCTCGTGGGAACGATATCTACTTACCACTACTACATTCATTTGTATTAACGTAATGATTTCTTTTATATTTGGTTGCAGGCGACAGCATCACCACAAGCAATCTGGGGAAGTACTTAGGGGTCCCACTGCTACATGAGCGTACTACCAGGAGCACATATCAGTATCTCATCGAGTACGTGCAAAACAGATTGGCCGGATGGCGAGGTCGAGCCCTATCCCTCGCTGGCCGAGTGATGCTTACCCAGTCTGTAATCGCATCCTTACCCGTTTATACTATGCAAACTGTTCGACTCCCCCGTCAGCTTTGCCATCATCTTGAAAAGCTCATGCGTGACTTCTTCTGGGGCTCGTTGGGTGGTCAACGGAAACCACATCTGGTGAAATGGGAGGAGGTATGCTGACCCAAAGCAACAGCATGATTCTATCGTGGTTAACACACTCGGTGGAACCAGATTTGGCCAGAGGTATAATACATTCAAAAACTGCTCACCAAGTTTGGCAGGATTTAAAGGATCAGTATGCGCAGAAAAATGCCCCTGCAATTTTCCAAGTGCAGAAATCAATTGCAACTATTGCTCAAGGGATAATGCCAGTTTCGTCTTATTTCACAAAGCTCAAAAACTTCTGGGGTCAATTGGACGCATATCGCTCAACCCCGGCTTGTAACCAAATGAAAGCACATAATGAAGAGAAGGAGGAGGATCGCCTAATGCAATTTCTGATGGGGCTTAATGATACCTACAAGGCTGTTCGAACAAATATCTTGATGATGTTTCCACTACCTAATGTCAGGCAAGCATATTCGTTGGTTGTTCAAGAAGAAACTCAACAACAGCTTTCATCAGATTCAACAGAAAGTTTCACTATTGCTGCTGCAGTACAAGGCCGCGCCAATCAAAAATCTCAGAAAGGTAAGTACTGTGATCACTGCTCCAGATCTGGTCATACTATCGAAGAATGTCGTACTCTAAAATTTCACTGTAGCTATTGTGATAAAAGAGGGCATACCGAGGACAGGTGTAGAATTAAGAATGGCCAAGGTAATCAATCACAACAACAACGAGGCTCAAAAGGCGTCGGATCTGGTTCCTTTCATGCAGCCAACATGACTAATTCGGCTCCTTCAGTTCGAGAGGAAGACTTGCATAGGAAGGCTTCTGCTATGTCCATTCCAGGTTTTTCAGTTGAGAAATTGCAGCAGATTGCCAAGGCAGTTTCTATGATCAATTCTGGCCCTGGTAATGGTGACGTTTACGCAAATGCGGCAGGTTTATTCATAACTCCTAATGCTTCAATATGTTCTGTTTTCACAAAACCATGGATTCTTGATAGCGGGGCAACCGACCACATCGTTGCCAATTCACAACTTTTTACACACACACGACCTTCCTCAATTTCTCTAGTAAATCTCCCTACTGGTTCCACCGCACCAATCACAGGCACAGGCAACATACATTTCAATAATGACATTGAACTGGAAAATGCTTTATGTGTACCATCCTTCCATCTCAATCTCATATTTGCTAGTAAACTTACCAAATCCTTAAACTGTTATATTGTTCTACTCCCTAATGGCTGTCTTTTGCAGGATCTAGCTACGGGGAGGACGATTGGCTCGGGTGAGCAACGTGATGGTCTTTATTACATGTCACCTTCCATTCGTTCGTCTAAGTCTTTTCATGTCTCCACAAATTCTGATCTTTGGCACATGAGACTTGGCCACCCATCTTCTCCACGATTAAAGATGGCCTTGTCGTTATTTTCTTTCAATAATTTTTCTGCTCACAATAATTGTAGTATTTACCCTTTGGCCAAACAATCAAGGTTGCCGTTTTCTTCTAGCAAAATATCCACTCACAATCCTTTTGATTTGTTACACTGTGACATTTGGGGACCTCACAAAACACCTACTTACACCGCTGCACGATATTTTTTAACTATCGTAAATGATTTCTCTAGGTGTACGTGGGTTTTCTTGATGCAACATAAATCTGAAACACAACAATTGCTTAAAAATTTCATCACCTTTGCATATACACAATTTCACACAAGTGTCAAAGCCATTCTTGTAGACAATGGGTCCGAATTCCTTTCTATGCGAAATTTCCTTCATGAAAATGGCATTGAATGTCAACAAACATGTGTCTACACCCCCCAACAAAACGGGGTGGTCGAACACAAGCACCATCACATCCTAACAGTTGCAAGATCACTACTATATCAGTCACATTTACCTATACGGTTTTGGGGGGATTGTGTTTCAACCGCATTATATCTTATAAATAGGTTACCTTCTCCTGTCATAGCCAACAAAACACCTTTTGAGTTGTTATATCATCGGGTTCCATCCTTTACACATCTCCAAGTTTTTGGATGTTTATGCTACGCCACAGTAGTCCAACCTAAGCAAAAATTTGATCCTAGAGCTCGAAAATGCATCTTTCTTGGCTACCCATCCAACCATAAAGGATACAAATTATATGACATAGACTCTCGTACTACATTCATCAGTCAGGACGTCTTTCACGAGACAATCTTCCCGTTTAAGCAAACTGACCAGCCTTCATCAATACCTTCAACAGTTTTACCCAATCTGTCCATTGACTATTCGTCTCAGCCACCCGATTCTGTAGTTGAACTGACCGATGAAATAAATCCATCACCAGAAAATTCAGCTACACCCACTGCAGACATTTCTGCCTTGGATCCACCTTCTGTACAGCCAGAAACTTCATCTCCCACACAGCCAGAAAATCCGCCATCTGCAGGTCAACCTACACGGCAATCAATTCGAAATAAACAACCTCCGGTATGGCATAAAGACTATATAGTGCCTTCTCGAGCAAATCAGTCCACCTCTAGTTCGGATTCTTCAAAAGGTACACGTTACCCTCTTTCTCATTTTTTAAATTATTCACGTTTATCTTCTGCCCATTGCACATTTTTATCTAACATTTCAGCCCAAAGAGAACCCACATCGTATGATCAAGCTGTACTCTATCCCCACTGGAAAGAAGCCATGGCAGCTGAATTATCAGCATTGGAACAGAACAATACTTGGAGCATTGTTGACCTTCCTCCTGGGCACAAACCCATCGGGTGTCGATGGGTGTATAAAATCAAATACAAATCCGATGGAAGCATTGAGCGCTATAAGGCGCGTCTAGTTGCCAAAGGTTACACTCAAGTGGAAGGTATAGACTATGGTGAGACCTTCTCTCCTACTGCAAAAATTACTACATTGCGTTGCCTTCTAACTGTTACAGCCGCAAGAAACTGGTTTGCTTATCAATTAGATGTCCAAAATGCATTCTTACACGGCAATCTTCATGAAGTTGTCTACATGAATCTTCCACCTGGCATTCGCCGACAGGGGGAGAATTCAGTATGTCGGCTCAATAAGTCATTATACGGGCTTAAACAAGCTTCCCGTAATTGGTTTGCTACCTTTTCCACCGTCATTCAAAGGGCCGGTTATGTTCAGTCTAAATCAGATTATTCTCTATTTATTAAATCTGTTGGATCATCATTTACTGCTGTCTTGCTTTATGTAGATGATATGCTTTTGACAGGCAACGATCAATCAGAAATCAATCGTCTCAAAGAATCTTTGCTCAAACATTTTCGGATCAAGGATCTTGGCGCTCTAAAATACTTTCTAGGGATTGAGTTTTCACGATCCAAAGACGGCATCTTTATGTCCCAGAGAAAGTATGCATTGGACATCCTAGAAGATACGGGCCTTACTGGAGCTCGACCTGAGAAATTTCCAATGGAACAGAATCTAAAGCTATCTCTTACTGATGGTGACTTGCTACATAATCCGATCAGATATCGCAGATTAGTCGG
>JANIIA010000001.1:25536772-25562155 GCA_027478495.1 Erythroxylum alaternifolium
TGCTTGTTCACTTTAATGCTCAATGGTTCATAATCACTTCACAATGAATGAATGATTACTTGTGAATACTTAAGAACGATTATAAAAGTGTTATTGTAACTTTAGAATATCATAATGATGTTCAAAACCTAAATGCTCAGGTATTTATAATCATTAAAAATTCAAATTATCATTAGCACAAAATCTACTCATAAAGTGAATTGATTGATCACATCCAATATTACCAAACATGCATCCTAAAGGGGAGGATGACTATTCATAAAAGTTGAATGAGCATTATCAATATCTGAATGCAATTGTATCTTCAAATTAATATAAAACAAGTTAATGTATTATCTGAACATGGAAGTCTCTATCTAAGGGACAATTAATCGAACAACTCATAGGCAATATGTATTATCTCTAACTAATCACAAAACAAGTGCATTTTTCCATTATTTACCAACAACAATACATGTAAACAACAAATAAACCAACAATGACACAAAAAAACGCACACACCAACAATCATCACACAAAAACCAAGCACCCAACACCTACATTATATATATATATAACTATATAAGAGCTTCATTTTTTGGAGACAAAATAAACCCAATAGAGAGCTTACCTAAAAATGACGCACGATGGGTCAAAAAACAAGTAGAAATTGACGGTGGAAGTAAGGAAAACCACACAAAACTGATGCAGCTGAGGGAGGAGAGAAGAAAAATAGTAGAGGGGGAGGGGGTCGGGTTAAGATGATAACTAAAACGACGTCGTTTGGATTAAAATCAAATGACGTCGTTTTATTTATGAACAACTCGTCATTTACCGACGGAACATATTTTCCGTCGGTATTTAAATTCACCAAATATCACGCCATATCTTACCGTCTTATTTTGCGAAGGATTCAGTATTCTGTCGGCAATTTGTAATTTCTCGTAGTGTTTTAACGACAGAGAGTGTTCACCGTCAAAAAATTAATGATGGATTATATACCGTAGATAAACAACCGACGTTGACTATTAAACAAAGCATATTTGACTGACGGAACTATTTTTGTTGGTAAATTTCTGATGCTATTTAATTTTGAGAAGCATTCCCACAATTTTTACTGATGGGCATGGTTTGGTCGTCTCTGTATTTCGTCAGAAATTTTGTGCGAATATTTTACGTTCACCTTTACCGACAACAATTGTGTCAGTTTCAAAATGAAAATTTTCACAACACTTTTACCGACGGATAATGTTTTTTTGTCGATAATTAGCTTCGATTTTGTTTCCGTTGGTAAATTTCCATCGCTAATGTATGATTTTCTTGTAGTGAAGGATGACTATAGATAATTAATCTACTTTCTTTTAAGTTTAATCTATGGTGTTAATGATTTGGCTATATTCAAGTGAATTTTCTTTTTGATTTGGCTATAAAATTTCCCCTTACTTGTAAACATATGTGTGATGACCTAATTTGGTAGTATAAGGTTGTTTTATGGTAGAAAGTTTACAGTAGAACCAGATTTGAAATATGTTGATAGGCAAACAAGTGTTTTCGATTACAAGTATATAAAATTATATTTATGCATATCATCAAAAACTATATTTATTCATTTATTTATACTTCTTTATCTCTTTTGTGTAGTTCAAAAGAGTCTACAATTGCTTTGATGTCATACAACAAGGATGGAAGCATTTGAGGCCACTTTTTTATATTGATGGCTACTTTCTAAAGATAAAATTCAAAGGCCAACTATTGAGAGCAGTTGGGAAGGATGGTGATGGAGGAATATATCTATTGTCTTGGGCTGTATAGAGGTACAAAATATGAATTCTTGGACATGGTTTATGAATCTGTTGGCTTATGACTTAGAATTGGATAGTGGTGAAGGGCTTACAATTATGTCAGATATACAAAAGGTATTTTATTCTTCATATATTTATAGTTTATTATTATACAAATTTCATATTAACTTAAATTAACTTAATCTTTTCTATTATTATAGGGATTGATTAGGGCTATGGAAGAGACATTACCATATGCCATTTATCAGATATGTGGTAGTCACATATACCATAATTGGTATATGAATTAGAAGGGAAAGAATTTGCAGAAGCGGTTTTGGAATTGTGCAAGGTCAAATTATGTCAAAGCTTTCAATAAGTAGCTGAAAAGATTGGATAAAATAAAACTTGGATGTGCATCAGTATTATTTGAATAACCTAAGGAGTGGTAGATAAGATGTTACCAATCTTTTGGATTGAAATGCCCGATTGGCAACAACAATATGAGTGAAAATTTTCATGGGTGGATCTTACTAGTAAGAGATAGGCCATTATTAGCTTGCGTGAAACCATTAGAATCATGGTGATAAAGAAACATTCATGTAGGAGATAATTGTGCAAGCTTAGAATTCAAATGTTGCACTGATGATTATGAAGAAATTTGAGAAGAATAAGAAAGATTCAATGCAATGGAAAATTGTAACACCCCCTATACGAAACCTACAACCATTTATACACATAGTAACCAAATTCCTATACACGCATTCAATGTATACAATTCTATTCAATGCTATACATATACACATTACAAAACTCCCCAATGCTTAACATTATCATTTAACAGTAGGAATACATCTTTACATTTACATGGTAATCCAAAAGAAAACATACAATTTCCTTTCTTCATTACATGTGCAATCATCTATAACTAAAAACACATTCCAAATTTACTTTTTCTTGTATCTGTTGGCCTTGGTCCTTGCAGATGTATCCTGTAACTCACTTTTATGACTTGGCTTATACGGCTTAACACTCGTGTTAAGCTTGAAAGCTTAGTGGGGGAAAATACTTAGTTTGGATGACCACTTGTAGCATTCATTCGCCAAGCACACATATTCAAAAACTCCATAACTCATATACCATAAATTCACATTCATGAACTAAACATTGATATTCAATGCTCATGTAAACAATGATGGCATACTTAAGCAAAGTACATAATGCAAATATGATTTAAGATATTATCCATATACCGAAAATGCACATTTATAAGCCAAATATTGATATCCAACGCTCGTTGATACAAATTATCAATATAATTGCACATCATTACAAACAGTACAAATGCTCATCAATACCAATTATTCATATTGTCTTATGACTGTTATGTTTCCTTTTGCATTAAGCCTACATATTTTTTGTGGGTGTGGATAACAAATGCCGTGGATATTTGAAGATATCAAACTATGGATACTCGAAGGTATCGAATTGTGGACACTGGTAGTGTCAAATTGTAGCAACTGCACTATATCCCTATAAGCATGCCTATCTATCCACAACCAAGAAAATAGATCAGGAACTATAACCTTTCCTTTAACCATTTGCAAATTTCACAATTCATATACAAATCATATGTTATACATTTCAAGTCATAAAATCTATATTTGCATTCATACATGAAATTCTTGGCTTACCACCATTAGAAGGTTATCAAAATCACACTTGTATAATCATATTATACACATATAAGTAATGGATATGCATACAAATCATTTATGTACATATAAATTTTCTTTGGAATGCATTATGCTCAATCTTATATTCCAATGTTTAGTCTCTCAATTCATATGTGGTCAGTCCTATTTCGTTTATTTCTATGTGTTTGAAAAGTTTTAGGCACATTCAAAAAGGTTCGGATAAGATGCGGTAGAAATTGGAAGCAAAAACAATGCCAGGGTCGTGACAGACACACTCCCCAATCAATACCACTACTTGTTCCTTAATATGCATATAGAAAAAGTTAGAATTAGGTTTCTAGGTCTTCTAGAAATTTTTTCCTCTATGTCTATTCTTTCTATAGCACTAACAATTAGATCATTTGAACTTCTAAATCACGAGATATAGATAAAATATCATAAACTGCTCCAAAACAGGGACAACATCAGGTCATTTTTTTAGATCTCAATTTCCAAGGTCATAGAGCTAGAATTAAGTTAGAGTCCCTTCTATAGATATTTATTTCTATGTCTTTGGTTTCATATGCAACTAAAATCACATAATTTGAAGGTCTTTAGGCTGAGATATGACTCAAAAAATGTGACTAGTTCAAATAAACCTTAGACAAATTTCCACTATACGATAATCTCTTGTCATATTTGACCATCTTTATGCAAGATAACACTAAAACAACACCAAAGCATTAACCCAACAACCATTCTACATCCAAATGAATCTTTTTATACATTAAAATATACACAAATATAGAAAGGAACTAAGTGAAGTCCCAAACCTCAAAATTGACAAAATAGGTCTTCTATTGTGTTTCCTTCCCTTCTTCTTTTTCTTTGCTTGACTCACTAACTAGAAGCACCAAAAATATACCTACCAATCCCTCTTCCAACCTTATAATTTCATTCCTTCTTAAGCAAAATAAGAAGAGATAAAGGTGAAGAGAAAATCCCTAACGTTTACCTTGATTTCCACCTAAGATTGACTTGATTTCTTAAATAAAAAATGATGGGATGAAGAAGGTGAAATGGAGAGAAGAAAAGTTTTAAGTTAAGTCATCAAAGTGTTGTCCATCTCCACTCTCCATATGCCTTTTTCATGAATTTTCTAGTCTTAGACATATTTTTCAATCCCATTGGACCATATGTCACAATCCTATTGGACCATGTGTTACAATCCTATTGGATCATGTGTTACAATTCTATTAGACCATGTGTTACAATGCTATTGGAATATTTGTTACAATTCTATTGGACCATGTGTTACAATTCTATTGGACACACATGCTTTAATCTTATTGGTCCAAGAGTTGACTTTAGGAAAATTACATATTAGTTCTTCTTCTTCCTTTACTTCCTACATTGGCCTTCAATCTTATCAATTAATTTCATTCCCCTATGTCTTAATTTTCTAATGTAATAAATTTCATGCAATTTGGTTAATTATTCCGGGGGTTATATCCAAAACACTACAGTTTGTTCGAAAACAGGGACAGCGACCATAACTCAACTTCAAGGCAGAATTCAAAAATCATAGAGGCATAATAAAATTTTGATTCTTCATAAAAGTTTTAGATCTATGTCTCTAGTTTAATCTCCAATTGAAATTATCCAATTTGAAGGTCTATAGGCCAACATATGGCCAAATTACAGAAATATGCTCAGTGGAACCTATCCATTCAACGGGGTATACATCCCAAATTAACTAATTTCGGTCTTATCATGTAAGAGTAACACAAAAACACATCTAATTTAACCAAAAAATTCCATAAGAAAATGGGATACTTCTTCTACTAATTCCCCTCACATCACATTCATAAATGCAAGAAATATATCAAAAATCCCCATACATATTTCACATCTAAGTATGTATGTCTATGCCAAAATGAACAAATTACCCATCAACCTATGTCTTTTACATTAAGTACCATAATATCTTTTACTAAGATGCACTTAATTCATTATGTTCACTTCTTAATACACCCTAGACATGCTATAATACTTCTAAAGTATATGTTGGGGCGTTACAAAAATAATTTGAAATGGTGATGGAACATATGAAGTGTCTAAGGGTGATGACAAGCATATTGTAAGGATTAGTAGACAACGATCATGTAGTTGTCAGGCATGGGAGCTCCATGGATATCCTTGTAAGCATGCTATAAGTGTTTTTCATCATTCAAAGTAAGAGGAAAAGAAATTTATGGATGATTACTATAAGAAGTCTAAATTCTTCACTTTGTATGACCATATGTTGTAACCTATTAGGGGTGCAATTTTTTGACCTATTGTTGATGCAGAAGTAATAAACCCATAACCTAAAAATTCATGCTAGGAAGACTTAAACAATTAAAAGTAGAGGAGTAAATGAACCTAATAAGTTCAAAAATTGAAACAAATTAACTTGAATGGTTCAAGTACAAAAATGTATTAAATGTGGCAATTCTGGCCACTACGCTAGGAAATGTAATAATGAAGTCCTAACTCAGCCTACTCAGCAATCTCCGCAAGTATAAAACATTTTTTGATTATCAAATTTTATTTTGGTTACTATGTATTGCTTCACATATCTAATGATATTTATAACATTCTTTGATTATCAAACTCACAATTCTATTTATGTTATATTTATTAGGTCATTATTGAGGTCTCTTTATAAATGTTCGGTTTTAATATAGTTTAAAATATTATCGCACCAATTCAACACAACAATACTTTAAGAATATGTGCATTCATCACAATGTTGACAAATTTCACAAATTAATATTGTTATTGAAATGAGTGTTCACATGTTGCTAGCTCTTTGCATAGTAATAAATAGAAGTATGAGAAGTTGATCCACATTCATTCAAGTTGACTTTTAAACCAAAAGGTCAAAGGTTCAAAGGAAAACCTAGCATCACTTCCTAACAGTTACAAACTTAAACAATAAGGAGGAGAGTATCATTGAATTAACCATTACATGATCAACATTCCCAATCAAGTGCAAATGAGGGAAGCAATGTGGTTGATTCGCAGACTATACATTAATGTTGTCTATGTGTTGTTGAAACCTTAATTATTGAATCCAATCACTTTTGTATATGGATAGATAGATACAATCACTTTTGTATATGGATGGATAGATGTTGTGGTGTAATTTTTTTCTTAAATAATGCTCAGATTATTTATTATTATATAATCACTTTTATATATACCTGTTGATGATTTATGCAACTATTAATTAGGCATGATTAAGGCATCTTTATAAGTAACAAAACAATAAAGACAAAACTTAATATATTACAATTTAATTCCAATAAGTTTTTTCATTCATTATAATTCAAGTTCCTTTTAAAAAATCTATAATTTAGTTCCACTTCCCCAAAATATAACGCTCACTATAAGCACAAGAAAACCCTATTACAGTGATCACTAAAATAAAATTCAACTCAATTTTCTCTTTTATCAACAAAATAATGTCTTATTTCATTAACATTATTTGCTCCTCAATTTCTAACGTTGTACGTAATTTAATTATGGTTCTTTAAGCCTCCTTCTTTAACATAGTTCTTTCTTTAATTTATGAATTACTTTAACAACCCTCTCACTAAATTTGTCATCATACCACTTGAAAAATTACATCTTCCAACCTAAAAGAAAATTAGTAATTAATAAGGTAAACATAAACATATATACAAAAAAATTAACTTATTGAAAAATAAACTTACAAGATATTTGGGACATTTATAAATCTCCCTCCTAGGTTATTATCACTTTATGAAGTTCTTAACAGGAATTTTAAACCATAATAATACATCATATAACCATCATTTGAATTTAATTTAGTATTAATTAAAGATATCACATCCACAGTGTTAAGTGGTCGCAGCAAAATTATATTAAAGCAAAGGAATATTACTCCTTATAAAAGCAAACTCTTTCTACTATACTATCGGATTTTGGAGCCAAGGTCTAAATAAATGCAAAGGTAGAATCTTAATTTTAGGAAAAAAAAAGGTAACTAATCTAAACCTTTTTGGCTGTAGATATATACACACAATCCTATAAGCATGACTAGAAGCACGACCATAAGCACCCCGAGATAAGTAAAAGAACATAATATCCAATTAAACACATGTACCCCAATATCATTCAAACCTTATATAAAAACCTCATCATCAAAAGTTTGATGTCAAGGAAAAAAGGATACAAACCATTTAGGTAATAGGGCAAATATAAACAAGATCATATATAAGTCAGGTTAAACAACATTACATAGTCAGTAGAATGTATTTTGCTTGCTTACATCGTTAAAGAGATGTTGAAAGCCCAAACTAGAAATTTGAAAGGCTCACATTTGTCCAACATATCATCCTAATGCTCTTAACTATCTTCCTCCATCTTAAAAGGCCTATAATTGTTCCATACTTTTCATATCCTCATCTTTGTCTTTTAACAAGTCAGTGTACTAACCATAGACCAAAAAAATAAGTTGGACTTTGATAGAACCTGATCACTAAACAAGTAATTCAACATGCTCGGGTAGTAGAATAGTGTACATTGATAATGGAGTTTGAGGTACAGTAACTCAAATAAACTATAATAGTAATAAGAAAAATGCAACAATACATAATATAGTATCCTCAAACCTGGCTATTTAAGAGGTCAATACTCTCCCCAACCTATGGCTCAATTCTATAATGATTCTCTTTAATTGATCTTTTATTTTCTCGAGTATTATCATTTCCTATAACCTTTTTTATACCCTACCTACTAATATCCAGCAACATGTCACCCTGCACTATTATAGAATCTTCCATCTGCTTGTATATAACCAACATAAGTTTCCAAAATCAATGGAGGAAGATGATGCCTTGAAACTACGAAGAACGAGCAGGATATCCAAGAAAGACGAAGTTTTTCCCAAGTGTGCAATAGGAGATGCAAAGCAAAATTTAATTAAGAGCAAAAGGAGGGATTTTCCCTATTTTATTTCTAGAAATCTGACAGAAGTGTATGGGAGGTGATAGAAACGTGCAGTTATGATTGAGTTTGTTGTTGCTATGACTAAACTTGTGGAAGAGCGTATAGGATTTCTACAAAGGCTTGAATGAAATGGGAGTTAGGGATTTTAGGAGTTTGTGATTTTTTTAATTTTGAACGAAGGAGAAACTGTGAGTTTTGAAAACTTAGGACCCACTTTTATTTTAATTACAAAAAGCTAGGTTAGCAAGTGTTACATCTCACTGTTGCATAAAAAAAACCACATCCTACATGACGCGACATTTAACTAACAAAGGGTAACTCGTGTTAGATTTTCTGTCTTTATAGGGTCTATTTTGAACATTTTGTAAATGTTTAAGTTCAAATTAAACGCCCTAAAATGTTGACGTTTAACTTGTATTTTAATTAGGGATTAAAATAAACTTTTGGCCTAATACTATACAAACTCCAATCCACACTTACCATCTGTATACAAATACCAGTAAAACAAATAATTAGTGGATTAGTTAATGGCAGAGATAATTTTTCATTGTTAACCAATTCAAGTTTTCACTTTTTCCGCTTTCTTATCATGTATTCCACCTTCTTTCTTTTTGTTGCTATTGTTTAGGGATAATATTTTATTTGTTTCACTAGTAAAAGTATGAGCTATGTGGTCCCTATTTGTAAGGACCTAATGCCTATAAATTTATTATCGTTATGGTGAAGTTTCTAGTGAGGGTGAATAACGAAAGACGTTTTTATTTCTCCACTGTTCATTCTCTTGTCTCTTTCTACATGGTATCAAAGCAAGGTCATAGTGGTTTATAGGAAAGAAAGACATCGAGAGCAAGAAAAAAATAGAGAGAGTACGCAAGAGACTGAAAGAGTGTACAATGACCAAGAAAAAAAAGTAAAGGAGAGTGGAATGGTAGCCAACAACATTATCTCGAGTGCTACTAATGTTCCTATTTTCAATGAAATCAATTATCAATTTTGGTTTGTGAAAATGCAAACATTATTTAAGTTATAGGAGATGTGGGATTTGGTGAAAAATGGTTTCGATGAGCTTGCAGATTCAGATCAAATTGTACAATTAACAATAGCCTATGGATGACGCTTTGTTCCCAAAGTGATGGGAGCAACCACCTTAAAAGAGGCATAAGATTTGCTTAAAGAACACTATCAAGGGTTAAGCAAAATTGTTATGCTAAAATTGCAATCTTTGTGCCCTAATTTTGAGATTTTGTCAATGAAGTCCACAAATTCAACGTAAGATTTCTCTGTCAAAATCTCTACTCTTGAGAATCAAATTCGGTCTTTTAGTAAGGATTTGTCATAATAAAAGATTATTAAGAAGGTTTTAAGAAGCCTTCCCCTTAAATATGATCATGTTGTTGCAATTGTCGAGGAATCCTAGGATTTATCTAATTACTCATTTATTGAACTAATGGGATCTCTTAAACCTCATGAAGCTTAATTGAATAGATCAATTGGGACATCTCTAGAGCAAGTTTTTCAAACTAAGCTTGATGGGAAGTACTTCAAGGTTTTAAGAAGAGAAAGAGGATCTAATGGTAGTTGAAGAGGTGGGCGAGGACATAAAGGTTCAAGTAATAGCAGAGGTTGTGGTAAATCATATGTCCAAGAAAGAAAATGGATAATGTTAACTCTCTCAATGCACGATTTCATTGTGGTAAGACTAATCACGTTGAGGAAAATGCTAATACAAAAAGAAATTAGATTATGAAAAAATGAAAATCAGTGTTATAATTGCCAAAAACATATAGTCATATAGCAAGAAATTGTGAAGTCAAAGATCAAACAAAGTTTCACAAAGAGAAAGATAATTGTTTGGAGAATTTATTTGTTGCTTGTTTAGCTGCTAATGTTAATATATCTTCAAAATTTTGGTATTTAGACAGTGGTTGTAGTAATAACATGACAGGAAACAAAAATTAATTTGTGGAGATTGATGATTCAATGACATCAAGAGTGACCTTGGGAAACAATAGTCAGGTTCAAGTAAGTGGTGTCAGCACAGTGTCTGTGGTTTGCAAAACTGATACAAAATACATCCACAATGTCATGTATTTTCCTGGCTTGGCTAATAATCTTCTGAGTTTGGGTCATCTAACGAAGAAAAGTTACTATGATATTTTTGACAATGATGAGTGTTTGATTTATGATAAAAGGAGCAAGTATTTGGTGTATTCAATAAAAATGTATGAAAATCAAATGTTTCCTATCATATTTTCGCAATTGGATCTTAATGCCTTTATAGCCCTAAGTGATGGTTTAGAGCTCTGGCATAGAAGGTTTGCTCATCTCAATTTTAACGTATTGTAAAAGTTACATAACCTAAATATGGAGATAGGACCTCTAACATTGCAAATCAATAATTCCAATATATGTGAGCCTTGCATTTTTAGGAAATAACATTGTGAAAAGTTTCTAGTTAATAAGTCTTGGAGGGAAACAAAATCTTTGATGCTTGTTTATACGAATATTTGTTGCTCAATGCAGACACCATCATTAAACGGAAGTGTTTCTTAATCTTTGTGGATGATTTTTCAATAATGACATGGGCATATTTTTTGAAGGAAAAATGAGAGGCCCTAGAATTCTTCAAGAAATTCAAAGCAGTAGTAGAAAAGGAGTCTAAAAATTCTATCATTAATTTACAAACTGATTGTAGGGGTGAATTTACACCCCAAGAATTTGAATCATTTGCATCCAACTTAGGATTTAAAGGCAGCTGATAGCAAGCTATACACTATAACAAAATGGTGTAGCGAAGTGTAATAATAGAACAATCATTGAAGTAACTAAGAGTATGTTGAATGATAAGCACCTTCTATACTATTTTTAGGTTGAAGTGGTGGCTACAGTAGTTTATGATTTCAATCAGGCACCAACACGAGCTATTAAAGGGAAAACTCCTTATAAAGCTTGGTTTGGTAGAAGGCCAAATATAAGTCACTTGAGGATTTTTTGATCTATTTCATATGCTCATCCAATCGAGGGGTATGTTGTATTGCCATAAAAGTTGTTACAGAAATATTGTTCTTCCAATCATAATATATTACCAAACATCCTTTTTTCATTCCTTGCCTTTTACTTTCTTCCTATACTAACTAACTAAGCAACCCCTTAGTTTGAATTTCCACTTAGGTGCTTCCAACTTCAATCTACCTACTCCTTTCTCAATTGATTATATTTTAGACTTTCCTCCAAGAAGGGTAAAAAATTTATCTGATATTTATGTTTTTGCTGAATTTGTTTACATTGCCATGGAACCTACTTGTTATGAAGATGCATTTGATAAAGAAGAATGAGTTAGAGCAATGAGAGAAGAGTTGATAGCTATTGAAAAGAACCAGATATGGAGTTTACAAGATTTGCCTAATAGGAAAGATGCAATTGAACTCAAATGGATTTTCAAATCCAAATACAATCTAAATAGTACATTTAAAAGAGACAAAGCACATTTTGTGGTGAATGGATATAAGCCTGCTTATCTCTAACTCGTGAACTTAGCTAGAGTTTTGACTCTAATATTGACTTATACGTAGACGGGACAAATTATAGTAATTTGTCCCAACCTTAGACAAAAACAAAGACAAGGATAATCTTTCTACACAGGAGCTCTCTAAAAGGTCAAATACAAAATAAATTCTTTCAACAAAAATGTAAATTAGGAAAGATTGTTTGACTAAATATATACCGAAGACTAAATCTTGGTATACCTCATACCAATATTTTTTTGTTACCCTTTTTGAAATCTTAAGGAAGACGATTCCATTTGGATTGATTGCACCCAATTTGCAAAAAAAAAAAACCCAATTGATTTGCCGTTTCCAACTGTTGTTTCCCTCCTAAGGGCAGGTTCTTACACATTACTCACCCGTCTGTCACTGAAAACACCACTTCCTGTCTGACTTGTAATCTTTTTGATATCCAAACCTAGGATAATAAGCTCATGAACGTGGTCTTACTTCACTGTCGAGAAACAAAAGAAGACTTCCATCAACTGTCCTCGTTCTAAAAAAAAAATCTAGCATAGCTATTCATATATAAAAGAAGGGGTTCTCTATTGATTCAAACATTGTACCTATGGGATAGGGGGAGAATTTGTCCTCGAAGCAAAAGAACTATTGAAACTGCGAGAAACCCTAGGAGCCGTGCGAGATGAAAGTCTCATGCACAATTTTGAATAAGAGAAAGAATTGAGGAATTCTCTTTTCGACTCCGACTCTCCCACTCCAATCGAAATTGAACAAAAAAGGAAAATAGAAGGAATTCTATATGATGTCAAGTTTGTACAACTTGTTCTAAATTGAAATTCTATGCAATTTGAAATTATAAATAAATTGAAATTCATTAGACAACATATATCTATTCAAACTTCTTCCAAGTTATTCAAGAATAGTGGTGTTGAGCTTCTCAATCCTTTAACTAATTCCCCATCGAAGTCGTAGCGAAAATGAGTCTTCATAGGACAATTGTCACTGCTTATAGACCCCAACTTGGGTGATCTATCCTATCTTATTCAATTCAATACTATTATTTCAATAATATTATTCAATACAATATTAGGAAACTTGAAATAAAAGTCATTTCTCTCAAGTTCCAAGTACTAATTTTTTTAAACTTTCACTCATGTTGCACGTTTAGATAGAGTGAGATTAATATTTGCAATGGCTTCTTATCATGGTTGGTTTGTTTTTCAATTAGATGTAAATCAACATTTCTTAATGGAGATTTAGGTGAAGATGTGTATGATAAACAACTTGAAGGTTTTGAAGTAAGATTGTCTGAACAAAAGGTGTATAAACTACACAAAGCACTCTGTAGGCTTAAACAAGCACCACCATCGTGGTATAGCAAAATTGAATCTTATTTTACTAAAAATAAGTTTTTAAGGAATGCTAGCAAACCCATTTTGTATGTTAAAAGTTGTGCAAATATTTTTTTGGTGGTTTGCCTATATGTGGATGATACTGGAAACTCTTTGTATTGATGAAAGCTTTCAAAAAGTCCAAGATAGAAACTTTTGATATGATTGATTTAGGATGACTATATTATTTTTTAGGCTTAAAAGTTGGTCAGGATGCAAGTAGAGACTCTCTTTGTCAAACGAAATGTGCTATAGATCTTTTGAACATGTTTGGTGTGTTGAATTGCAAAGCTGTCAAGAATCCCTTTAATGTTAGTGATAAATTGTTTGTTGGTAATGAAGTTGAGAAGGAAAACGAAAAGTATTTCAAAAGCTTGGTGGTTGGCTTGTTGTATCTCACTCACACTCAACTACATCTCATGTTTCCTGTGAGCCTTATCTCACACTTTAAACACAATCCAATTTAACATCACCTCAGAGTTGCTAAGAGAATTTTGAGATGCGTTCAAGACACATTAAGTTTTAGGATCAAGTATGTGAAAAATGAAGGATGTGATCCTATAACATTTACCGGTGATGATTAGGCTAGATGTGTAGATGATAGAAAAAGTACCAAAGGCCATGTTTTTTGTATTGGTGGAGCTATTTTGTAGGTATCAAAGAAGCAACAATTTACCGCCTTATCAAGCACAAAATCTAAATACATAACTGCTACAACAACTTCTTTTCAAGCAGTTTGATATTACTAGATTTGAAGTAACAACAGTTAAAGCCAACAAGGATTTATTGTGATAATAAATCTACCATTGATATTTCTAAAAATCCAGTCCACCAAGAAAGAACCAAGCATATTAAGATTCAATATCATTTCATCAGAGAATTTGTTTCTTAACTAGATAAATAATTGAGTTATTGCAACACTGAAAAGCAACCATAAGATATGTTGACAAAAGCTTTGACAGAGAGCAAGCTACAAAGTTTTGCAACATGGTTAAAGCCCTTTCTCTTGTTTGAATTAAAGGGAGAATGTTGACTAGTTCACGCTTTTATTGTTTTCCACTTTCTTATCACGTCTTCCACCTTCTTTCTTTCTATTGCTATTATTTAGGGATAATATTTTATTTTTTTACCAGTAAAAGTATGGGCTACATGCTTCCTATTTTGTAGGACCTAATGCCTATATATTTATTATCGCTGTGTTGAAGTTTCAAGTGAGAGTGAATTATAAAAGACGCTGTTATGTCTCCACCGTTCACCTTCTTTTCTCTTTCTACATTTGTGAACTTACGTAAATTTTGCATGTGAAAGGTTAAAATAAGATAATTTGAATACTATATGCCTTGGTCCTACCAATTGAAAATTTTGGATAAAGATAAACCCTTTAAAGACTTTTATGTTTTGCTTTTTATAGTGGTCGTATCTCTCTTTGTCGGGTCATTTCAGGAAACACTCAATTTCGTTGAAATCTGAAACGGGTATGAGATAGTGATAAAACTAAGGGCGGAAGATTAGAGCAGACATCTTGGAATAAATAAAACTTGTCATTTTTCCCCGGGTTTGGCTCTTGTTCTGGTTTGCATTTCTCGGAACATTGAACCAATGTTATCTGCTTAGATGGGCGGAACTGGTAGCTTCTAATAATGTGATCGAGACATTTGACGAACGAGACAATCAAACTGAAGTTGAACATAGATTTTTTTCCAAGCATGGACCACTGGGCATCAGCAATGCTTGGTTCTCATGTTGATGGTTGTCGTTCTAACTTTAACATTAAAAATTAGAAAAGCTGGGTGCTTTGAGTGGCTCCTTGATATTCATAGATAATAGGCCAGGGGCCGAGAGGACTTCCTTTTCCTTTATCGTTTCAAACGGGGACCAATGTGGTTTCGTTCGATTTGTGGCCATGCTTATACTGCTTTAATTTATGCTCAGGCAATTGTGTTAACAGAGTTCTCTTATCTATTAAAAATAATAATTAGTAGATCATAATTTAATTGATAAAAAATTAAATCATCCTTTCTTATCTCAAATAAAAATCTATAAAAATTTAAAATGGTATAGTTAACCTAATTTAGCATTGGGTCAATTAACCTAATTTAATGTTGCGCTAAGTCAATTAAAGAAATAAAGTACATGTAAATTTTATATTTTCTTATCAACTTAGCACTCAAACTTGATGCATTATAATTTTTCAATTGGCTGAGGAAAAATGTACCATATCCGTACGACTACAATTTAATAACAATTATTTATATTTATCTATAGGATTCTTCAATTATTTTAATTTTCTTAACGGTAAAGCATGCTTCTCACATTTATTCTTGGCGTACTTAATTGATTATACCTCAGATAACCAAGTAACTATAATATTAAATGATTTATGATCAATTGAAATTAGGAATATTGTT
Source organism: Erythroxylum alaternifolium (assembly GCA_027478495.1). Lineage (NCBI taxonomy): Eukaryota > Viridiplantae > Streptophyta > Magnoliopsida > Malpighiales > Erythroxylaceae > Erythroxylum > Erythroxylum alaternifolium. The sequence continues at coordinate 25,552,533 of JANIIA010000001.1, forward strand.
TTATGTGCTTGCCCCATTCTTCAAGGTTAATGAGTCTACACGTCTCCATGGTTTCTAGTTTTTCGAAGATTCCAATATTCAACATGCTTTCCAATTTTTTTCATTTTTTTCTGAAAATTTTAATCAAATTATTTTTTTATTCATACTAATTCATTTAATATATTTGATTCAAAACATATAGTTTCTGGAATTAACACTCAAACATGTATCATTAAAATTTATTTTTAAGCAATTATATAATCTACATTTACTTTTGAACTTTGTAAATTACTTCTTAATTTTAAAAAAATGACATACTATTAGAATGAATATATGCAATAGAGGTACATAGGATTGGCGATGTTGCTTCAACTTGAATTTGGCTAATATTGCTCAAACTTGATTTGAAGTTCATACTCTCTAATTAATTGTCAATATGACTCAATCCGATAATCAAATCATCAAAGATTGAACTGTTCTCACTCATCAATTTTTTTGATATTACCCTCTCCGTTGAATTTATTAGACATGAGAGATAACAAACATGAGAACTAGAGGAGGGTAAAAATACAGAGGAAGCAAGAGCACGAGACATAATTAGCATGAAAAATAAGAAAGGTACAAATGAATGATAATGAAAATGAAACATTAAGAAAATAGAGGACAAAAGTAGACGAGAGAGTGGGAGAAAGAAGAAAACAAAGATATTAAATAAAACAAATGAAAAAAAGCAAAAAGAGTCGGTTAAAACAAAAAAGAGGGTAAAAGCAAAACTTAGGAGGAAGGGAGAGGAAGAGATAGGCTTAGAACTTTCCACTCCCGCCCATCAAATGTAGGAACATCAATGAGCAGGATCGAAAGTGGGTCATGGGTTGTCATTTGTTTTTAAGCCAAAAAATTTTAAAACGACGTCGTTTTAAAAAAATGAGCAAGCCCGTGGTCCAACCCGAGCAGACCATAGTCAACCCGTGACTTGTCGATAGCCCAATCAGCCCAGGCTAAAAATGAATTGGGCCAGGCAATCCGGGCCATTATTACCATCCCTAATCAAATGAGAGTTCTACAAGCTAAGGGGCAACATTCGTAGTGAATGATCAAACAGATTATTAAAATGGGCCTGTTCCTGCTTCAGGTCATTTTATTAACATAAACTCAAATTTTAGGTAATTTGGTAGCACGAAATAAGAAATTTTTTAACAAATTCTTATGCCCCAATCTGAATCTCAATTAACTCAAAATGAATTCATTGACTTGATTCGAGCCTTTTTATTTGCCATGCCTGAATCTGTATCACACAGCATAAGTTATAAAAATAAAAACTTAAAACTAACGTCCGAGAGAGAGATGATGATGTATGAACTAAAGGAATAATACCCTCTAAATTTTTATCACCTATTGTTTCTATTTCCATCCAATTATTTTCACCTTTTTTATTTTATTTTATACTTATAAGTTATGAATGTTATATTATTTTTCAGTTGAAATTATTAATTAAAATTTAAATAATATGTTTATATTATATGTTCTAATCCAAAATTTTGCATAATGTTACTATTTTTTATACTTGTAAAATTTAGGACATATATCTTGTATTTTTTTCTGGGTGAACCCGGAGTATCCACCCTCGATAGCAATGACTAATCCCTCATAACAACTGAGCTCTCACATGAGGGATAGGCCGCTAGCCACAGGTGTTGCTCCATTCTCATAGGTAAGAATCTAACTCCACACCTCGTGGTTATTTTGCAATAATTAAAATTTTCAACCAGTTCAATAGTTTAATTTTTTGGTTTGATTTTTAATTTTCTAGTTTGATTTACTTTAATAACTCTTATTGTTAAAAATCAATCAATCAATTAATTAATTAGTCAATTTTTGTAAATTAATAAATTTTTATAAACCAAAATAAATTAATTGATTTTTATTTACGATATCTTTTTAAATCAAATTTTAAATTCTTCAATAGGTAAAGACAATCTCTTTCAATCATATTCAATTTCTTTAATTTTATTTAATCTTTAGTCGATTTTATGACGTTTAATATCAGTTTAACGTTTTAAACCATAAACCTTTTGTCAGTTTAACTCTTAGTCTAGTTTTTAAAACATTAATATTTTGCTATAATTTAGATAAATAATCAAGGGGATGAATACCTCTTTTAAAACATAAGTTACCAAATTCAAGTAATACCTCCTTATAGAAAATAAAAAGATAATAAAGTTACCTTATTCCGTATATATTTTCTCTAGAGAGGAAGATTATGCAATTTTCTTTATACTCTAAATATGATAAAAACCTTTTGCCTTTAATAATTTAAGGGGTCAATTGCTTGAAATGGACTGTACTTGGTCATGGAACTAGAGAGAAAGCCAATGAGAATATCTCTAGAATTGATCATGAAGCCTGAAGGAAGACGGGAAGAAGGTACCCATCAGCTCAAATTTACAAATCCAATCTGGTCCAACGATTTAAGAGAAGCCGTTGCCTTGACACAAGGACGAACTCTGCCACCCAAAATAAGCATATTTGATTGGAGGTCAAGATTACGAATACTTAACTTGCATCCCTTTTAACGTGCCCACGGTTGCCCATTAAAAGGGTATGCTTACAATCCGTGTTGTAAAGAATGTTAAAGAGGTGACAATTAAGCATAGCCTAATTGGTTTTAACTATTTAATTAAAGTTTTTTTTATAAGGAGTCTTGAGTTCGAGTTATCAAAAAAGAGTGGGGGGAAATTTTTCTTATTGATAATCCTTTAATTTCTTGGGCATGTTCTTTGATCGGATTAATTATAGATGTCTCGTTTTCAGTGACAATGTGGAAGTTAAAACTACTAAAAAATTTAAGGCTGATGAAAACCTGATACTGAATAAGGCCAATAATCAATCAGTAGCTGACTAGTCAATATATGAAAACTTCTTATATACGGAAGTGTATAGGTAAGAGAGTTCAGGGTCCTAGACAAATAAAAAAGGAACAATATTTCGGATTATTTTAAGACATTTTCCACTCAGCTACTCATCTTTGAAGGCATATACTACTCATCCACCAAATGCGTGATGTGGCCTTCAGATCATCAGCGAAGGTTACAATACAGTCAAACATACGCCAAATTATCAGTGATCTATATATGCTTATATCTACATCATTCCGTTTTATTTCACAATTATAAAACAGAAGCTTACATTAGATCAGCAGAAAACAAAGAGCCCTATGTAACCATGTGATCAAGTTATATGTTTCTTCCTGCCGCTACCTAGAGACCTACCTAGTGAGAAATGGGTTCACGGCCCAGTCTTAGAAAGTCAATGCGAACGGAGCATATGGACTACCTTTGGCAATGTTGGATATGTGAGCGTACCGAGTATAAACCAGTTGAGGCTCAAGAGTGCAACGGCATCAGAAGCAGGTCTGTTCCTTATAGTAGAGAATAACTGAACCACACTTTTCAATGACATGACAACTACACCGAAGAGAGCTACCACAAGAGGCATGCAAGGATCCTCAGCTTCCCAGATGATCATTCCAACCAAGAGTGATAATACTGCACTGAAAAGGGACTGTGAAAGTGCAGCTTTTCGTCTTCGGTTCAAAGACTCGTTCCTGTCTATTTGCCGTGAGAAACATCCTGGGATAAGTACCTCTTCTTTGCTCTTGCGTTCAGTTCCCCAGTCATCTTTTTGCATCATCTGTTTACTTACTTCATAACCAGATCTCCATGATGGTATCCCATACAAAATGTCATAATTGCGAGCAATGTCCGTGTTTTCTGAGTTGTCTGAGATGTCTTCATCTTTAAAGTCCCACAAGTCCTTGCGCTGAATTGCCTTGAGCTGAAGATTTTCAACCTTCAGATGCCGCAACTGTTAGAAGGGGCAAATGTAAAGGTATAAATGGTCGTGCTTATATATGAATATTTAGTAGCAAACATGTTTACAAAAGCAAAAATCTTTTCAGTCTAAGCTGAGTCATAACGGTGATTATGGAGGATACAGAATGAGCTACAATATTGTGTCTTCAATATGTAATAATCCAGAATTTGTTTGTCTTGATACCCTGTTGATGTTTGTGCCTCGACTTTTACTTAAACAAAAGTCAAATCAACTATCGGCTTCTACTCCTAACCATTTAAATGTTGCCTACTTTCGAAGTAGAAAGGGAGCCGTCCGCAGTGTGAGCAACCACCAAAAGGAGACAAAGGTGCAAAAACAAAAAGCAGGGCAATTGCACAAGAAAATATACATATACAAGGAACAGGTAGTGCCAAGTTTCAACAGGGTATCCCCAAGTTTCAACAGGGTATCGTCTCCTCCATCCTCATTTTCACTTTTTACTTGATATGATATACAGAATCATTTAGGGCAGGTGGCATAAATGAGAAAAGTACTGGTCGTAGATAAGAGCCAATTCAGTAAGAGTTCAAAGGTTGTCATAGATTGCCCTTCTTAATAATTACCGGCAGTATATGGTAGTAAAGTATTACAGTTGTAAGCATCAAGCAGTCTCCAACGGAAACAAAGTTGCAATGTAAACAACACAATCAAGAGGGGATTCAAGATAAATTAGCACTATCAAGGAGAAAGAACTTTCACCTCGTGCTCTAGCAGTTCAATTTGGGCAATGGCCCTGTCATTTTCTTCGTCAACTTCTACTAATATTGATTCCAAAATTTCACGTTCTTTAATGGCTATTTGAAGCTGGTTTTGAACTTCATTCTTGCGGTGGACAAGATCACTCACGACATTTTGCATCTCATGTAAGTTCTGCTCCAGCTGAAAATTGTAGCAGGAGAGCATAGAATTATAAAACCAAAATCAACCAAAGTTCACTCACTCTAAGGTACAATCAAGTTAATCAAGGCACAGGGATGGAAAGATTTTTCCTCTCCAAAGAGTAACTTTATCTAAATTTTTGGTTAAAACCATTAATCAATTTCTAAATGCTGAAAACAATAATTTGAAATCTCTTCAAAACACTCGCAACAACTAAATATACAAGCATGAGAAGAACTCGTGTAGTAAGCCGAAGAAACACTAATGAAAACTAACCAGCCTCTCCCTTTGCAGGGCAGTCACAATATGTTCAGGAAGAGAAACAAGAGCGATTATGCAAATAATTGACTTGCGTAAAATATCCAGATGCACGCTGATTGCGGTTTTCACCAGATCAATCCAAGTTTGGATCATAACTAGAAGAAGTCTCAGGCTGAACACGAATACAGACTTGCAATATGCAAGAGGCTTCAAAGCCAAGGTAAATAGGGCAGCCATTAACTCTGGATATAGCAGTTTCAGATTCACCAGTATCAGCAGATTATTTTCTTCTATTCTTCATTTACATGCTCATATTAGCTGCATCAATGTTCAAGAACAGTCTATTTAAGTAATATCCTAAAAAATTTCCCAGGAGAATAAAAATTTCTATAAATAACAAAAAGTTAACAGAATTTATTTGACTTCTGTTTGGCAAAGTTAAATGGAGAGCAAACAGCAAAACAAAAACCAATCCAAAATTGTTAAAAGTTTTGCTATGTAAAACACAAGCGCAGAGCTACCTCTAGTCTATGGATTTTTGAGAGATGAAATCCCAATGTCCCACATGCTCCAAGAAGTTAAATGCTCTTTCTGAGGAGGGCTGTAGGACAAATTGATTAAGAACTATAACCGTGAAGAAAGTTCCAAAAAGAGATAAAATACTCATATCAGAAATAAAGGCGAGTATTTCCTCAAGATTGTGTTCCGTTACTGTTTCACTAGTTAATCATCTATTTTGATTTCTGTTATGTTGCATCAATCTGTTACGTAATCAGCAATTGGTGCTCCTTTAGAATACAGAATGAAAACTTCAATCGTTCTTTTGATTAAAAGAGTTTCATAATGCTATACAAAACAATCGATACTAAAAAGCCCAATCATCATAACAAAAGAAATCCTTTGGTGAATTTTTCTTACTTGATCATGAAAATATTATGGTCACATCCAACCAGAAAAAACAAAAACAGGTGAACCATGAAAGCAATTAAGAACACAAGAAAAGTGTATATAAACTGCATGCATCTTTAAGTGAATTATTAACTAGGGATGAAGAGAATAAAGAAACTGAGAGAAAGAGAAGGTTAAAGGGGACACTGATTGGAAGTTTAAAGGGGTACTTACTTAAGCAAACTGAGCAAAGGCAGTAAGATAAACGCACGGAAAAAAGCAGAGCGTACTCCGGAGTTGAAAGTTTGCATCTTTTCGAGGGAAAAAGAGGAGACAGAAGGAGCAAGGTGGCAGCAAGAGCTTTGCCATGGCTGACACCTGGAGGAGCAGAAACAATAATTTGATAAGCATTATAGTATCTTAGTTCTTTTGACCAAAAATATCAAAAGGAATGAAAAAATCATAGAATAAATTTCGATTTCAAGTAAATCACGAAGGGTAAAAATTTGGTCTCTACATTGATAAAAAGCTATCACATGCACATTTAAAAGCTTTGTTATATGTTGCAATCTGTGACAATATAGTCATGCATTTGTTTAAATTATCCAATATTACGAATTGGTCTAATACATGCTTGCACAACGTCTTTTTTGTTGACCCAGTGAGATCATATGCACAAGTTATGAAATAATGCATACGAAATGGTTGAACACTTGAACTTGTTCAAGCCTTATTTCTGATAAAGCGATTTTAGCTCGCCTTTTATATAAATTCCTCCTAGATGTCATCAGCTCTAAATTTTGATGTGCCAAAAGAAAACATCGATGCCTCGGCTTCTAGCATCTATAGATTAAGAAAATAGTTTGAATACAAACAAAATTAACTAGGATATTCATATAAAGAATTGTGATATAAGATATGAGAATTTCATGTCCTCAAATATTATGTAGTTTACATCGATTTAATAACAAATCATTAATTTAGCCCAAATTATAATATTAAAAATAGAATTTCACACTATCATGTTGATTGATTCCCTTTTTAACTACGTAAAATTGGTTTAAATAAAAGAAATTAGAAGAGTTAGGAATATGTGTTTAAATTTGAAATTAATAAGCATTATATGATTTTGAATTTTATCTAGAAATTAAGTAAATAAATAATTTTTTATGCAAATGATTAAGGAGAGTTTTTGGGAGCGTTTGACTAGTTCTTTTGCTGAAAAGTATAGGCTGTTATTTTCTTTTTAACAACGTTGCACTTTATTTAACTAATTCTATTTTTTCTTCCTGATTTTTTATAATATTAGTGGCATCTTTTCTTTTTAAACTTAGCACTGCACATGTTTATTTTAGTTATTTGTAAAATAGTTTTCTACTATGCTTCCCTTGTTTTTTATACATCAGTTTCTACACCTTCTTTCTCTGAATTCTCATCCATTTATGATTATGCAAGAGGGGAGGTGAATTGTGTGTGATTTAAATAATTTTTGCAAGTTACTTTTAATTCGTATAAAGACAAGGGCCTGTTAAAAATTAAAACAATAGGAGCTTGTCAGATGATAGTAGTCTGTTAAATGATAGAAGCCTGCTAAAGTATAAGTCATGTTGAAACAATAAAAGAAGGCTCCTGTTAAAATGAAGGAACAGTTAGCAAGTTAAAAATAGAAGGAACTTATTATAAAAGTGAACGGGTCTCTTGCTGAAATGAATACACACACAATATAATGTGGAAATATAAAAGACAAGGAGAGAGAGAGAGAGAGAAGAAGAAGGACGCAGTCGATTTATACTGGTTCGGTTTACAACTCAAGCCTACGTCCAGTCCCTAAATATCCAACTTGAGTGTTTCACTATAAAAATCCAATTATTAAATTTGATGAGCTTCTCCAAATTCACGAGTACATATTTTTTAAGGTTCTTCAACCTTCCACATTCGAAGTGTATAACAAGCTTCATAGGAAAATAAATAACAATTTCTCTCTTGATAGAGTAATTTTACTTTCTAAGACACAATAATAATGATATGATTCTCAAAAATATAGATGCTGCTCAAATGTTTCGACAGTCTAAATATGTTCGTTACTTCACAAGTGTTATTGTTCTTTCTTAAATAGTCAATTTCTTCAATTAGCTGTTACTTCACTTGCATCTTTAGTAAACTGGATGAATTTAAATCTGAATAACTTTGATGTCATCTTTGCCAAAAAATTTTCCAATAATCACAGGGCTAATATATGACCTTAATAATTTGTAGGATCTTTTCGAATATATCATTTCTAATAAGGTAAGTTCATAATAAAGGTTCTTGCAAGAAAGAAAACGTATTTCTTATGATTTGTTTCCTTTATAGAATAAGATTATTAATTATACAAGGAAATAAATCTAATTTAAAATTTGAAATATTATACAATTATCATCAAAATCGTTAATCATAATCCTTGAGCTAATAATCTTCCTCTTTTTAATGATGACAAGTAATAATAGATATATTTTTCAAAATTGAAAGAGATAATAGATGATTTCGAAATATACTTGTGACTTTTATATGTCCAGACATAATTAGAAGGAACCTGTCTCTTAAGAAAAGAACCTATCGTTTATATATCACAAATTTTCACAAGTTCAACACTATAATCAATCATATATAATCAATGTAGCATTGAGAAATATGCATTGAGAAATATATCATCATATATACAAAAATATGAAACAATATATCCATTTAAACTCTCCCCCTTTGTCATTATCAAAAGATAATAAAGAATTGGGAGGAAGTGAAATAAAAAGAATGAAATAGAGGAGAAGAGTAAATACTGGATAAAAAATGTTGGTATAAATAAGCCAAGCTGAAAGCAAACAACAACAGAGTTATTTAAGAGATTTAAGGATTCTTCTGAGCAAAATTTGCACGTCAAGAAGTTGATTCTGCATGTTATTTATTTTTTCTCGCATTTGCTCTTGATTGACTTGAATATCCTTCAAATGTTGTTGAAGATTTGCACTATTTTCATCTTGAGGAGGGATAGGAGTTTGTTGGTTTGGAGCAACATGTAAGTTTTCTGCTACTCTTTCAGATCTTTTGTCTACCCATACATTGTTTTGCAATCTGTATCTATTGATAGGGAATGGAAGGGTGAATCTTAGCCGGTGCATACCAATACAGATTTGCAAAAGGAACTCTACAATGGTTGAAAATCTTGGTAAGCAGCATTCTATAAGGTAAGTAACCGATGGTATTCTTATGATTCCCCTTATCCACTATGAACCTCAAAATCATAGCTGGAAGATTCCTTCTGTTCCCTTTTAGCAAATTATGCATCATATAAGTGTCCAGCAGGCTGCACCTTTCAACTGAGCTATTCCTAGAAAAAATTGAAGTAGCTGAAAGCGACGCAAAGCATCATGGTATTAAGGCTAATTGTCTAATTCCATCTTAGGTGTTTTCAGCATAAAGGCATATGGATTTGAAAACCTTGACTATCTCCAGATCATCAACATCCCACTATGACAAGGAAAATTAATTCTCCCTATAAGAGCTACTTCCAGTATATCTCATAAGATTTCCTCATAAATTAAAATTTCACATTCATTTACTTACGAGACAATGACTAGTTTTCTATTAATTTCTTCCTTTGTAATATGTGTGTAGAATATTCTAACTAGCTCATCGCATACTGTCTCATTTAATTTTAGAAATTTTTTACAAACAATAGCAACAAG
>JANIIA010000001.1:25614449-25626067 GCA_027478495.1 Erythroxylum alaternifolium
AAGATATTCATCTTGATTAATTGCATGTCGTACATGTATTATCTTGTTCATTGGTTTCTTGGTTCTTAAAGCTATTAATTAATTGAACTTACGATCATATATAGGTTGTTGATTCATAAGAATGCTTAGAATACATGTTTCTAATAATTTACACTTAAGAGAAAACATCCCCCAATGAATGTTTATTGATGAACTAAATTTTATATCAAGGATCCATTTTAGTGTGATAACATCGGTGACCCGAAACTAAGGTTTTTTTATTAAATTTTTAGATCCAATCACTTTTGTTAAATTCAGATTTTTGTTATTTCTATTTTCTTAATCTACGTGAATTGCAAAACCCCCCTCTTTTCATTACTTTATTTTAGTTTTGAACTTGTAACCTCTCTACTATTAAAATTCCTCGTGGGAATGATATTTACTTACCACAACTACATTAATTTGTATTAACAGAAGTTGGTTTCTTTTTGAATTGATTACAGGCGACAATAGTACCAATTAAGTTTTTTGATATAGAAGGTCAACTTTAGTACAACTATAGAGCATACGACTTAATCAACCAACGAACTAAGTTGTAACTGTGTAAAATGGAATTGCGACAATAATAAATAAAATGGACATGAAGATTTAATGTGGTTCACCCTAATATTGGGCTACATCCATTGAACAAACTCAGAAAAATACTTTCATTATAAAAAATAGGTACAAAGAGAGTTTCACAATACCTCACAAATGAGTGCTACCTAAAAATAGTGGTAGTCTCGGTATCTCTCAAAGAATACCTCACAATAATTTCTCTCACTATTTTATCACTTACACTTTTAAGAACCTCTTAAAAGCTTAACTCTCTTTCTCTCTACTTTGGCTTTCTCTATTTTTTTATGTGTTTTGTTACCGAATAGAGGAGACCTTATATAAGCCTCCAATGTGCAAAATTTCCTAACTTTGCTTAACTTTATTGCGTCTAACTCTTGACTTTTTTTTATTTTTCAATATGCAGTGGGTCCCCCATATAAGAGGAACCCACCTAACAAGTCCGACCATCCTAGCTTCACTGCAACTTTAGCGTCCAAACTATAACCACTTTCAGCTATGGCTTTGTTTGTCTTCCTTATTTTCTTTAGTTTGTTTGGAAACGATACCAAGGGTAAACCTCTATGATGCCCAACTCTTTTGTAGACTTTTATCTTATATTTATTGATTCAATTTCCCTTTTTTCAAAAAAAATATTCAATTATAAAAGGAAGTGAATCGTATCTTTTATACTAATAAGCTGATGTATGTTCTGCATGGCAATCAACGGATGCATATGGTACAGTCTCCGTATTCGGACAAGTGTTTTCTGGAAGTTGACCATCTAAATCAGACTGCTGTGTTAATTTTTAAGACCTGGTCCAAGCGTGGATTCTGATGGTTTGAACATTGAATTGAAATAGTAGAGATAAAAATATATATTATCCACGTTCTATGTATCACCCAACAATGATCGAAAATTTTCGTTAAATAATTTCTTGGCATGTAATATAATCTTACGTAACGGCAATATATGAAGTCCAAACCACTATACTCTCGTTTCTAGTAAAATAAATACTTGAAATAGAACATCTAATTGTAGAACGCACGCCGCAACAGTGAGAGAACGATATGCTCAAAAGAAACTGAACGACACCAGAGCTTAACTGACGATGAGTTGATGCTAGTGGTAGTGGATGTCTGGATGATCGGACTACTTAAGCATGGAATTAATGCTTCGATGAACCGCATGAAATATGACAAGAAGGCGCAGGTTTTGAGACGGATCCTTTTACAAGTACATGACTTCTGAATGTCTTTGAACCCTCATGCACTTGGCTTATGTCTACAACTACAAGAATAAATAAAATTTTCGTATCAGTAAAAAGAGATTAAAAATCATAATTAGCGAGCATACGTCTCTGCTATTATTTCAAGAATTAGGTCAGAGACACTGAACCAGCAACCTATATGGTTGAATGGAGAAGAGGGAGGCTCAGGCCTAGCTGCTCCGACAGATATCATCATCTCCAACGAGAAAGAAAGCATTAGAAGTAAGGGAATAAGAGAAACAATGGTGGAGGTGGAGCTTTTATAGCATCCCATTTTAACAACAGATTCACAAGCAGGTCGCAGCCTTGTTCTCCTATATATACTTTTAAGACTGTTGTTTACGAATAGCGCTAGGGCAGCGAACCAAATATATCACTGAGCTGTTTATATATCTAGTTTAGGGCCGTTGTGATTTAAAAAAAAAATCAAAGGCTTGGAGGGACGAAGACTTTTTTTCTTTAATATAAGACGAAAAATTAGGAGAAAGTTCTTCAGTGGCCAAAAGCGACTTGATTGAGCGTGTCAACATGAGAACTTTCTGACAACACGCTTTCGATGCTCTACAAGTTGGCGATTTTATTAGACATTGACATATGTACTGGGAAAAAAAGAAAAGAATAACAATGAGAATTGGTAACAGCAAGGAATATTAGAGTAGATAATCAAGGAACCATGGTTGTTTAATAATCAAGATAGCTTTTAAACAGTATCGATCACATGTTAAACGGTTTTTTATATTTAAATCTTCCAATTAGATAGCTTTTGACTTGGTGCGTATCACGCTGATTAATTATACTACAATAGGTGTAAAACCCCCAACCTTCTTTTTCACGTTTCTATAAATTTTCATTTCTTATGAATTACATTTTCGGGTGAATGTAAATTTTTATTTTCGTTAAAAGGTGAATTAGGAACTCAACTCTGAATGACAAGTATTATAGTCAAATAATAGGCGAAAAATAGTGGAGTTGATTGGTATAAAAATGGACAAAAATAAATAAATTTAATCGAATGAATTTATGATGGATCAAGATTGACCTTAATTTAAATTATTATGAAGTAAATTTAAAACATTCTTGGGCTGAAACATAGGGACGTAAGAAGCAGCCATAGTTAAGGATACTTAAAGTAAATCGATCCAACTTATATGTTGATATATTTAAGTGTAACATGTTATCAAGTAGATATGAAATTTCTACCCAAATTGGACAGATTTTTCTTAAGTTGCTTAATTATTTTGGACAAAAAATAATACATGTACATGTGAATAAACCTTAAGTGGCAGCTGTCACATACATGCAGAAATTCTCATTATTTTGGAACAAGAATGCATGAAAACCTTGTGTTGTCACGTTTATGAAGGAGTAGATGTGGACATAAAATTCATTTCATGAGAGACCAATTCATGCTGTGGACACGTGTCATTTTGGTGAGACAAAAAAGAAAACAACTTGTTATACATGAGAGACAAGTATTGCCGTGGATGTTACAAGGTATTAATGGCTAAATTAAACAAAGATGGTGAGGGACAAAACAATGGATAGTTGTTGGTAGTTAAGCTTGCAAAGTGTGGCCAGCCCTCTTCAATGTAAAACAAAGATGGTGGGACTTGCTCCACCTTCATTCCACCGAAACTTTAGCTCTCCTTTGGACCAGAATTATTGAAGAATGATTAAAGCTGCTCCTTTCATGCATAGGTCTTCCAAGTTACTGCCTTTGGAAAATAAATTCAGCATATTGTTTAAGCCTCCAACCATGGACAAAATCTCCATCAACGCCAACTACATGCAGGGAAAAGATGGGCGGCATGTTACCATCTGATTTTAGGTATGTTAAACCACTCTTATCCATCATCTTTAGCTGGTCACGTGCTCTTTAGCTGGTCACGTGAATGCTTAAGCTAGAAATATGAATTTCCTTATGAATTGCGTGAATGTTTGAGCATGATTTGAAGAAAGTGGTACGTGTTCCTGACTATGTTTAGTGAAATTCTGTATTAGGATTCTTGTTTTCCTTGAACAATCCTAGTGTTTTGGCCACAACTTAGTCTACAAAATGAAACCTAAGACATAACCTTACAAATATCTAGAGATACATGAACTTAATTCTAGCTTAATGATATTGAAAATTGAGATTGATTATGATAACCTGATACTGTCCTTGTGTTGAAGCAGCTTGTGATATTTGGTACGTGTTTCATAATTTAGAAGGCAAAATGGCATGATTTTTGATGATATGGAAAATAGAGACATAGGGGAACAAATGTATAAAAGACTTCAAAACCTAATTTGAACGTTTGATATGTGAAAATTAAGGAACAAGTGGAGGCATGGTTAAATGAAGAGAAAAACAACATGGTAAATGGAGAGGAAAACAACATGTATATCCATGTCTTATGAATGTCATTCAATGGGTATTAATTGGCAACATGTAGGTGCTATATATGTGGCTTAATGGCTATTCAATAGAAGCATGTATGTTGTACATAGTTTAATGGTTCAAACTAAGGAAAACAGTAGGTATATACTATGTACGTTATTTAAATGGAAAGAAGACAACATGTATTAATCATAGAAGTTGTTCAATTTGAATGAAAAGAAAACAAAATTTTTAATCCTACTAAATGCTAAGATTTTGGTTAAGCACTTTTTTTTATAAAATTTGTAAAACAAGGTGGTAAGTTATGGATATACTTGGCAAGTTTTAGAAACCCTTCAAGGGTCTCCCTCGTAGCTGAGTAAGACCATAAAGTTTTTTGACCACCGTAGACTCAGGATTAATAAAGGAAAAGCATCGAACATATGAGGGCAGTTTACGACAAATGACAAACATTGGGAGTACCTTTAAATTGATTTTGTAAAGATGGTTTTTATCTTACTATGAAAATTATGTTTATGAATAATTTCATTAGTGCTACTACTTGAATTTAAAGGTTAATCTTTATAAGATTTACATATGCTTTGATTTAGCATTGAATTGAGTTTTGAATGCACTTGGAAACTAATGAGATGTACACACACTTTAAATTAGCATTAAATTAGAATTTGCATATGCTTTGAATTGGCATAGAAATGGATTTTGAATATGTTTTTAATTGGTATTGAAATGAGGAGCGCTTATGTATTAATTATGATTTACCCTATGGTACGCTGTTAGGTATTTATATATATGATTATATCAATCAGAGTACGTCCTAACGTGTATGGCAGTGTTTGGGGAGCATCTGTCACTAACATGGGTGGTGTTGTGTTTGTCAGTATATCCTGTAAGTCACCCTCTACATGTGTGGAGTATATATTGTGCTAGCACAGTTACGAGTAAGCAATGCAGAATTAGCTCCGTAACCACTAATTTATCTGTAGTGGTAGCATCGTTATGAGTAAGTGATGCAGAACCAGCTTCATAACAATTGATATATAGAGGTTAATCAGGCACAGGTAAGCAATGCAGAACCCGCTTCGTGGCTTTACGCCTAAGGGTACCATATGGCAAAGAAAATTAGTGATATGCTATGTTTTAAAAGAAAGTTCATGAAAGTATTGTTTGTCATCACTGTTTACTTTATAAGAAAAGTGGAACTTGATCTTAGAAAAATATATATGTATATATGTTTTGTTTTACGTACGCATTGAACTTATGAAAAGAAAAGAATATGTTTTGTAAAAACATTGATTATTACTTGAAAAGAAAAGAAATTGTTTTCTTTTATGGAGGTTAATGTTTGTATCAATGTTTTTTTGTTAGAAACCAATAACACTCACTAAGTTCATTTAGCTCACCCTTTATTTTCTGTTTTTAAATAAAACCTCCCAGGTGCACGTTTAGGGGCTTTAGTAGCAGGAACTCCACCTCGCAAGTAGTCAACTTCATCGAGTGCTGCTGTGTAGGCATTTTATTTTGCCTTGTACATATTTTTGAGAGTTATTGCATATCTTTGAACATGTTTTGGAAAGTACATTTGTATAAAGAATGGATATGTATAAAGATTTTTTAATGAAATGCATGACGTTGTTTTAAGCTCTTCAAAGTTTATTGATGCAACTATTTGAGATTATATGTGAGTGGATTTCAAGTCTACAATTTGGAGTTGAGAAAATAATGTGATAATAGAAGTTTTTTGAACTTTTATAGAGACTTTGAAATTTTTGGAATGTCAAAATATAGTCGTTGTGCTGCAAAAATTCTTACTAAATTGAAAAACAAAACTTCATTATTTTCATTTCTTATTGTGAATTGAAGCTTTTCCTTGACAAATACAATAGGCTTAGCTTCATAGGAACTTTTTAGCTGACTCAGATATTGACTGAAGAGTCACTGTGGAGTGCTGATCAGGTCGCCTAGTCATTACAGGATAGGGGCCTTTCAATAAGGTTGACCTTTGGCTACAAAAAAATCGTAGCTAAAGTTATAAAAATTGTCGCTAATAATTATTTACGATGATTTAGTTTTGTCACTCAAAATGTCACCAATTCCCCGTAGCTGAAGGGTAGAGGCAACGTTTCTAGTAATCAATGCTAATAGTTTTTTACTATGCTTTATTTTCGTGGCAAAAAATTATTAGCAACATTTTTAGGAATCGATGTCAATATGTTTGGCTACGCTAATAATTTTTAGCTATGTTTTCATAACCATAGTCAAAGGTTTTTAGCTACATTTCCAGAAACATAGCCAAATATTTTTTAGCTATGATTACAAAAACGTAGCCAAAAGCTTTTTGCTATGTTTTATAAAGAAAATGTTATACCATTTTGGAATTAATTATTTGTTATACTTTTAATTTATATTATTGTATATAGTGTATTGATATATTTTTATTGTTAATTTATTATAAAAATTTGTCCAAAAAATTTGATAATTTGAAGCATTGGATATAAAAACAAAATATCAGTAAATTTATTCGTATACAAGATTTTAATTACAACTTCAACAATTCTTATATACAAATAATAAATACAAAGACTAATTTACAAATTATAAAAATTGAGATAAAAAATTATGACATGCTTTAATAATTCAAAAAGCTTATTTAAAATATTGTGATTGTTGAAACTATATTGCCTAATTAAAGCAAACATCACATAACTTTACCATTCACGACAAAATCACTCAACCGTTGCATCTTCTTTGATTTTGTAATTTGAGAAAAAATATTAAATTTATAATCAAACATGAATTGAAAGAAAAAATCATAAGAGATGTGATTAATAATATTCACATTCATCTTCACTACTATTATAATTCGAGCCAAATATTTTTTGGAGATACTTATCATACTTGTTTAACTATTTTTCGAATATGTTGTACTTCACCCTAAAGTGTCTTATTTTCCTCTTGAAGATGTTGAATAGAAACATTTGACTTAGGACCAAAGCCAAGACCTTTGATATAACCAGAATGTGTTGCAAGTATACAGTATTACAAACATGTCGTTGCCTAAAGCTATTTTTGCCATAGTGCACTACGACAAAAAGTACTTTAGGCAACAGACAAAATCATAGCTATAAGTACAATTATCGTTGCTTTTTTATTAAGGAAACATAATTCATATCGTTACAATAAGTGGTGCTGTAATAAGTATAAGGAAACACAATTTTTTGATTAGGCAATAAAATAAAAAAATATTGCTTTAAATTTTGACTAAGGGAACACATTAGTTTCAAATTATAGCAATAGTGTTCAATAGATATTGCAACATTTTTAAGTCTTTATAAGGCAATAGAGTGAATTTGTTTAGGCAACAATTTGTAACAATAAAGGCAACAATTTATTTTTTCGTTACCAATATTATTTAACGTAAAATCAAACCCTTATCATTATGTAGAAAACTGTTAAGTTGTCATTTTGCACTCATTTGGTATATAAATCTCTCTCATGTGTTGAAATTATTATCCAAAATTGATGGATTGTTTCTTAATTATTTTCAGATAATTTTCAACACTTGGGAGATGAAATTGAGTTAAAAAGATGCAAGGAAAGTGAAGATAATTCGAAGTTGAGAAGGAGTAAAAGATCAAGAAAAGAATTATCCTTTGTAAATGATTTTTTATAGTTATCTTGTTAAAAATGACAATTTATCATTTTTCTTTTTTAATATATCATTTTGGAAAGAAACCATTAAAAATGAGTTCGACTCTATTTTACAAATAAAACTTGGGATTTGGTATTTAACATTATGTGCTAAACTTATTAGTCACAAAAGGATTTTCGAAAGGAAATTAAACCTGATGGTTCTATTGATAAATATAAAGCTCGTCTGGTTACTAAAAATTTTACTTAAAATGTAATATTGATTATTTTGATACTTATGCCCTGTAACTAGAATTTCATTAATTCATATTTTGATTGCTTTGGTTTCTATCCATAATTTATTTATTCACCAAATGGATGTCAAAAATGCATTTTTAAATGGTAATTTAAATGAAGAAATTTACATGGTACAACCTAAAGATTATGTTTCACTTTGGTTTGAAAACAAAGTTCGTAGATTGTGAAAATCTTTATATGGTCTTTAAAAAGGCTCCTAAGTAGTGACATAAAAAATTTGATCGAGTTTTATTAAGTGAAGGCTTCTCTTTTATTAAAGTGGATAAATGTTTGTAAATTAAAGTTATAGATGGAGAATGTGAGATCATTAACTTATACATGGATAACTTGCTTATTTTTGGTACTATTATTAATGTTGTATATATTACTAATTCATTGGCTTTAAATTTGATATGAAAGATGTTGCTCAGTGTGCTTATGCTTAGATTATTAGTAGTCTGATACATTTAGTGAACTTTAAACAATCTGAGATAGCTTATGTTATGTGTAGACTAAGTAGGTATACTCATAATCCTAGTCACGATCACCGGCTACTTTAGTCATTCTATTGAAATATTTAAAAGGTACCATGAATTAAAATATTTTGTACAGTGGATTTCCCACTGTATTAGAAGGGTATAATGATACTAACTAGATCTGTAATTCAAATGAGACAAAATTTACTAGCGGATATGTATTTACTCTTGATGAAGGTGTAATAACTTAGAAGTTAGTAAAACATATTATTGTTGCTAAATCGACAATGAAATTAATATTTATGGCCCTAGAGTTGGCTAAAAATGAGGCTAAATGGTTACTTCCTAACGATTGTTCATTTAGGAATAAAACCAACACCTTCCATATATATGAATTGTGATTACAAAGGTACAATAGTCATTGCAAATTATAAAACGTTTAATGGAAAAAATGAACACATTCGCTTCAGACATGAAGTGTCAAGGCAGTTGCTTAAAGATGGAATCATATCCATTGATTATGTAAAGTCATAAATAAATTTGATCGATCTTCTGACTAAACCATTGGAAAAGAACAAATATTTGAAACATCGAGAGGAATGTGACTAAAGCCAATTCATAATATCAATAATGATAATAACCTAACCTATGTGATTGATAATCATATAAATTAGGTTCATATGGGTAATGACAAAGTTATTGATTGATTTTAAAAGCATTATCAAATATTTCTATTCCTCTTGTAATGTCTAATTAGTGTTAAACTACAACTTAAGCAAGGATGAAACAAGCTTTTAATAAATTACATATCCCTTATAGGTGTTGTATTTGATTGCATTATATACTTCAAGGAATCACATATATGAGTGTGGAATGGGACCGTTTCTATGAGAATTTGGTTAATCTGTTGAGCGCTCATGAATAATCAAGTGTGCACATTGTCTATTAGTGCAAACACACATTAAACAGTAGATATGTCGTAATAGCCCGTTTTTTATACTAAGGGTTAAAGCCTAAGATTATTTCATATGAGTTAAATCATTTTAGCATTCATAAAATGCATTTCATTCACATGCATATCATTATCATACACACATGAATTATGAGTTCGTACACATTGTAAGGATATTATATGCACTTAATTGACATATTCCTGGATATAAAAGGTTTAAAATGATCATGAAGTGAATTGTGTATTGTTTATGTCTTGAATTTTTGTTTGATTGGTTACAAGTAGTAAATTTGGAACCAATTGTTACCACTAAAAAGTGATGAATTAAAATGTATATTTACACTAAGAAAAATGCCAAGTGGCAAGACAAATTGATACATGGAAAATTAGGATGACTAAGCCTATGAAATAAGTGAAAAATGGCATAGATAAATGAGTGAAATTTTGCATTGGTAATTAATTGACAAATGACAACAATGATTGAGTGACAAATGGACTAGTAGTTAGGTGACATTTGGCAGCTTAAGGAGAGGATAAATGGCTTACATGCTTAAGTACATATGTTAATGTAATATGGTGACATCTAGTATCCAAAGCATAATGTTTCTGCATGGTGTAGTTTTAGCCTTGCTCATTCTTCTTCTCTTCTCATCTCTCACCACAGAAACTTGCTTCTATCTCCCATTCATGTGTTCTTCTTAAATCTATGCTAAATTAACACACTAAATACATGCTTTTACCCTTCCTAAGACAGCTAAAGAACTAGATTCTTGTTGTCATTTATCATAGTCGAAAATTATCCAATTTCTACCCTGAATTTGGGATATTTTGCATGCATGGAGGGCTAGGTAGACTTGATGAATTGAACTGTAATTGGAAACTAAATAAGTAAGAAAAGTGTTGTTCTTTATGGCATGTTATCATAGAAATATTGTGATGATTGAATTGGGATAGAGTGTATATGATGTTGATGTTGAAGATGTGCTGAAAAATGGAGAATGAATGAGTTCTTTTCTAGTCTGTTTTTGCATTTATGAAAATGATAGTTTATGAACTGTTTTATGGATGATTTAAGTTGGTAATTGAAGTATAATTGACGAGAAATTCATGCTAAAGATAGGTGTTATTAAGGTGTTTTCAAATCTAGAAAATTTGAGCTATAAGTGTGTTTGTAAAACAATGAATGTTAATGACATAAGTGAGCAGAATTTTGTAAGCCTTAGTGTAACCAATATGGAAGTTAAATTAACCTAAAATGAAGTAATCTCAAGGGACACGAAATCTGGAAAATTTCAGGTGTTAGTGATGTTAGACCCCATTTTTGGAGTCCAAATCGTGAATAATCAAACATGTGCGCAACAATCTGTAGGGTTATTGTAATGGAACCTCATTAGTCAACATAAGTTCATGTTCATTCTCATAACATCCCACAATTCCATAATTGAGCAATTGATATAAGACAATCCATTTTTATGTTTATATCCTCAATCTTCACTCTAAACATATCATTCATTTATCTCTTATTTCTACATGAAACTAAGTGCATTTCAAGCTCCATTCAAGCTTAAATGTGTCATTGGAAAGCATTGATAAGCCCACAATTTATAAATGTACATGATTTTGGACAAAAAACATAACTTTCACTATAGAAGTCAAATCAAGGTCATTTAAGCATGGTTTTGAAGAGGACGTCGAGTTTTACAACTTCTGTGAAGACCTTAATGAGAGATTTTATCGTTTAGAGGGTAAAAAATTTCACAATTTTATAATTTTCCTGAGAATGTCCACTTAGCAGACATATATCCCTCCAAACGGACATGAACTGAGTTGGAATGCTGGAATACCAGAGAAGGTCCGCCCAGCAGACATGAAGTCCTCCCAACGGACATTTATGGGTCAAATTCCAGATTTCCAACTCCTACAAGTTACCTATAACCCCTCTTATGCATATCTATCATTTCCAATTTATTTTCCTCATCATTTTCCCTTCATTATCACTTCCATTTCAACTCAATATCATTAACAACCAAATCATGATCTAT
>JANIIA010000001.1:25879578-25899517 GCA_027478495.1 Erythroxylum alaternifolium
AGAGAAGAATCTCTTGGAGGTAGGATTTGTGTCGGGCAAACAAATCAACTGTAAGGTATAACTTGAGCCGGAAGTCAAGTTGATTGGAAAGTTCACACTGAACAAAAAAGTGTGTAGTAAAGAGCTTTGACAAAATCCCAAGTGGGAGCTTAGCTAGAGGACGTAGGTCTTAGCACTGAACCTCTATAAACATTGTATTTGCCTCTCTTTTCTACTCTTTTACGTTTCAATTTGTTTTGTTTGTTTCGTGTGTTTTAATTCTATGTTTTGTAACTCTTTGCGAAAAAGATTAAAAGATCTATTCAACCCCCCTTCTAGATCGTTTTCACTGACCAGATATTTAATTCCTTTAAGGAGTTTAATTTCCTTTTTTTCCCTCTCACCAAGTGGTAAGGGTGTGTGCGTATGCGTGTGCGTGTGCGTGTGCGCGCATGTGTGTGTGTGTGAAAACAAGTTAACAATAACATTGAAAAAGAGCTATAGTGTATAGAGAAGACTTTACTGTTTAAAAAGTAACTATATAAATGAAATCCACTACTTCTTTATCCATTTTCATTTACTGTTTTTGTTTGATACTTATCTTAATAAAGTCTTTGTTGTTAATTCTATCAAAATAAAAACCATTTCTCTTGTTTAATCAAGGAACATTATAGTATGTTATAAATTAAAATACTTCTGATAAACATATCAGATTATGAATAAATATATAATATGTAGAAAGGTTGATGGATTTATTTTTATCAATTTTGTAACGGAACTCTCAGACTCCGCATTTAATTGGAACTTTGTTGTTGTAATTTTATAATGGAACTAAGAGAAAAAAAATCATTAATTGATTGTGGTCAAGTGGATGACAACCAAAATAAAAGAAAAAGGTAGCTTAGTGAATTAAGAAATTAACGTAAGTAAGAAGAATTTGAAATAAATTATCGAATAAAAGGTATCCAAAAATAAAAATGAAAATAACAAGACAAAGATGCTGATTTTAAATTTTAAATTTTAAATTAGATTCAAAACAATAATATTGGAAGAACATCTTTTTGCTTAATAAAACTCTTCTTACGAGCGAGATGATTACGTCCCTGACCTTTTAATCATATATAATTTAATTATTCTAATTTGAAACTTATGAAAAAAAAGGAATTTATTAACCTTAATCAAATTCGTTTATGCATGTATGCCAAGTTGTATTTATTTATTAACAGTATATAGCCGTAGAAGGCTTCCATATTTCCATAGTCGAAAGATGAACCTTTCATGTTGACGTCAGTGTACTAACCAAATCCTAGTTTAATAAGTAAGTTGACGATCAAAAGTTGTGTTTAATCTGGTGTGATAAACAAGTGACGGTCAAAACTTGTTTATCGTAGTCTGAGTGCGAGAAAGGCAAGGTTGAATCTCTCAAAGCGTCATCCATTGCCCATAAGCGTAGACATCCAAATTTATATTTCTTAATGGCAGGAGTTCTTATCATCATTAATTTACTAATAACTCAATTATAAACCAAACTGTGTCAGAAGTCTTAGCTGACGTTCGGAAAAGGACAAATTAGTTATCAATTACACTAAGCGAATAAGCGATTAAAAAAAAGACGACGAGGCTGACTATCAAACTAATTGCAGGAAATGCAAAGCATTCTTCCCACTAGTTCTGGCAAATTGGCCCACTTACATTCAATTTGATGCGTGAAAGGCGACTTAATGACAGCATTATTAGGTGACTAATAATTTCGTTAGGAACTCAAATTGTACATGTACGTGCCCTTTCATATTTGCATATAAAAGACTCGTACTCAAGCTTTCAAGTAATTGAAGAGACGCCTAGGGTTAAAATTTCAATTTCTAGTGGCATGTTTATGCTTTCCAGTACAAAAGGAGAAAAATACTAATCTGTTTTTGGTGTACAGACAAAATACTAATAAAGCTGGATATATTTAACATACACTTCTTATGTGGGATCCTTAAATAAGAGATTTTATGAATTTAAAACATGACGATCTCCTACTGTTTAAGGCAAATGTTATATTCATTGTGGTCATCCAACATAGCATAGCAATCCATTTTATGGTTATCCCTAATATTAGGATGTGAAATTAAATCTGAATTAATACAGCGTGAACTAACAGATGAAATTTAATATCCCCAACACTACAAAAGAAAAGGAAAGGAAAGAAAATGATAATTGATTTTACGTAAAATATTAATAGTTGTTGGAAGCATTAAGAGGTACAGTTGTGAGTGAACATTAATTTTAGGAAAAGTCCAGTTATTAGTGATCAGTTTGGGTGAAACACCCCACCCCCCTCCTCTCTCCAAATTTGGTTTCTCATCATCTCCACGTGTCTCCGTCGTCTGTGTCTTTTCTTTAATGAATTTAATCGATAGATACTTAATCATAATTCAACAATTTCTCTGCTCACACTCTAACACGCCACACATGTTGCATGTATATATAATACCCTTCACCTGTGTATGCATACCATCTTCAGTCCCCACTAGCTGAGATTAATTAGGGTGTGTGTGTGTGTGTGTGTCTTTTAAGTCCCAAATTATGATGCAGAAGAATGGTGGTGGTGGTGAAGACCAGATATTGGTTGATTTAGGTAACATTGACCCTCAAGGACTCTTTTTGGAAGGAGAATACGATGATCATCAGGTACATCACAAACCACCCTTTTACATCAGCTCTCTCTCTCCCTCACAAATGGAGTCTCTGGCCGCTGTTTGTGACGCCTTCTTACCATCCGTCGAAGTCCCCGCCAACACTGCCGTAGACGACTCCGTAGCCACCTTCTACCGGTCATCGGCTTCCATAGCCGGAACTCCTGAACGAGTAGGACTTCGTTCTTCACAACCCCATGAATTTGATACATATAATATATTATATATCTCTGTGCTGGTCACCATCTAATATATTTTAATCACTTTGCATGACACTGATGCACGCCCACCTTTACAGTTCTTTAAATTTCTTTTTGAATTGTTTTCTTCCATTCATATAAACTGACATAAAAATAGAGATGACTTCTGGTGACCATGGACAAAAAGGTCCTTCTCAGGCATGTCCCCATTTCCAAGAAGTGGATGCCGTGACTTTTAATTTCCTTTATAAACTAACATTTTCATACGGAAGTATGATGCACTTCTTTGTTAATTGAATATATGTGGTGGTCCAAACTCCAAGATTTTCTCGAACAACTTTTGACGTATGTTTTTTTGATATATATAATGTACTTTGATTCGCCAATCTACTACTGAAGCTAATAATAGTTAAGAGTCCTGCTATTTTAGACTTGCTATTTTTAGTTTTAATTTTAATGGTACAGCTTTACACGACACCCATGCTAAAGCTTGAAAGTTGCTATCGCAGTCATTTTCCAAGCCCAAACTTTGTGCATTATTATAATAGATTTATTAATATGAAAATTCCTTAGCCAGGAATCTATCAGAAAATAGTCTCTGTATCTTCATCGAAAATGCGGGCATGACTGCGTACATCTTACCCTCCTCATATTCTGTTTAAGAGAAAATTTAGGTATGTTTAGTTTGGTTTGGTTTGGTTATTTATTAATATGAAAATTGAGCTCATTCCATATATTAAAAGTGAATACCAAACTCCATAACATGTACAAGCAATGATCAGTTACATGTTTATTATTTAATGGTATTCATAAGAATGATATGGATGCAGCTAGGAGGACTGATGAGTGAAAGGCTGAAGCACCCAAAGAAATGGTTGATTATGTTGGTGTTATGGCTTCTATCAACAAGGCTTGGAACATTAATGTTGTGTGGGCCGAATAGTATCACAAGCCATTTTCCATACTTTCAGAGTTTCCCTCAACTTCCTCAGAAGAAGAGAGAAGAGATACTGACTTTTTGGAAATTCAACTTTATCTGTCTGCTCAGAATGCTTTTCAAGGCCATGAAACTCCTCTGTGTACTAGTCTACTTCTCCCAGGTAATTAAAATTATCTTATTTATTATTATTAATTAAGGGATCCTAATTAGTTCATTGTCCTTAAATTTCGAGATCAAATTTGAATTTTTTTAGCTAAAGAGCGGCTGCTGATTCCACCCTTAGTGGCAAGTGGTGATCTTTTATCTACAGCTGCAACTTTTTATTTTAATTTATAAATAGAACCAAAAAAAACCTTATTGGTTACTTGAGCATGATTTTCACTAAAATTAGAATAGAATGCATAACGTGAAAACGACCATTAATAGGATGATGTGTGATACGTGCGTCTTTATACCTTATAATTAATTAATGACAATCTTATTATATGAAAGTGAAATAATGATAATGTTTAATTATCTTAAAATATTTTAATAAAAAATAATGAGATGTTTTTGAAATATTTTTAATGATTTTAAGTATATTTTGAAAAATAAGGAAAGTATTGAAAAGATCCGTGTGCTTTGCGGAAACATTATTATAATGCACGAAAATCGTACGTAGTAGAGTTGCATACATTGGATGTAGCCTACCCGCCATAATCACTTTCAGAGGCCTAAGAGATGGATTTTCAGTTAACTAATCAACAAAAGCTTCGGACCTCCAATTTCAGGTAAACGACGAAAACGAGAACCTAACATGGAAAGCGATAGGCTATCCTGGACCTGACCCACAGTTCAAACCACCAATCAACGGCCAAAATAAGTCGTCACAACATTCCCCAAATGGGAGATCAACTCATAGACATAATGAGCAGATCAGAGAGGAAGCTAACAAGGAAGAGCTATTCGGACCTCTATATAGAGGACTTGTTAACATGAGTCTTCCAAGAGACATAGTTGCTGACACTTTACGTCTATCTGGATTTCCCGTCTCTGTTCGTCAAAGCAAAGGAAATGCGCCTGGTTCAACATCTCCATCATTGGTTATACAATGTGATGCAGTGGTGATTGGTTCTGGATCCGGTGGCGGCGTAGTCGCCGGAGTTCTTGCCAAGGCTGGCTACAAAGTACTCGTCTTAGAGAAAGGAAATTACTTTGCTAGAAACAATCTGCCTCTTCTTGAAGGGTTTGCAATGGACCAAATGTATCTATCTTCTGGTTTGTTAGCTACTGATGATATGGGGACAGTAATACTTGCGGGATCAACAGTAGGTGGAGGCTCTACCGTTAATTGGTCAGCTTCCATTAAGACCCCTCAACATGTTATGAAGGAATGGAGTGATCACTACGGTTTAGAGTTATATGGCAGCAAATTGTACAAGGAAGCACTAGATGTTGTCTGTGAGAAAATGGGGGTTCAGTCTGAAATCAGCGATGAAGGGTTCAATAATGCGATTTTAAGGAAAGGGTGTCAAGAATTAGGCTACCCTGTCAACACTATTCCACGAAACTCGGAGTCCGATCACTACTGTGGTTGGTGCAGTCTTGGTTGCAAAGATGGAAGGAAGAAAGGCACCGCCGAGACATGGCTGGTAGATTTGGTGCATTCCGGTAATGGCGCAATTCTGCCGGGATGTGAAGCCATAGAAATTTTACGTAAGCGAAAGAGCGGTAAACGTAGGGAAATGGCAAGTGGAGTAGCATTTGAATTTGAATACAAAGGGATAAAGGACTTATGTGTAGTTGAGTCCAAGGTGACAATTGTTGCTTGTGGTGCCATAAGCACACCCGCATTGTTAAAGGCAAGTGGCCTGAAGAATCCTAAAATTGGCAAAAACCTACACCTCCATCCAGTAACAATGGCTTGGGGCTATTTCCCTGAAGCTCAATGGCCAGAGGAATGGAAGAAAAGCTATGAAGGAGGGATAATGACAGCAATGTCTACAGTTGTTGCAGACTTTGACAGCGGTGGATATGGAGCAGTGATTCAGACACCATCATTGCATCCTGGTATGTTCTCAGCACTTATGCCATGGGTCTCAGGTTCTGACATGAAAAGGAGAATGTCAAGAATTTCCAGGACAGCTCATATATTTGCATTGGCCAGGGATAAAGGATCAGGAACAGTGAGTTCACCAACCTCAATAAGCTACCAAATGAGTGCCGACGACGAGAAGAATCTACAGAGAGGATTAGAGAGGATTTTACGTATACTAGCAGCAGCAGGAGCTGAAGAGATTGGTACACATCACCCTAAAGGAAAGAGCTTGAATGTGAAGAAAGGAAGCTACCATGAGTTTGAGAGGTTTGTGAAAAAGGAGAGTTCAAGACCATTGAGAGACTTGTCATCGCAGATATGTTCAGCACATCAAATGGGGAGTTGCAGGATGGGTTTTGATCCTAAAGATTCTGTAGTAAACCAGATGGGTGAGACATGGGAAGTAGAGGGATTGTTTCTGGCAGACACAAGCGTTTTTCCAACAGCTTTAGGTGTGAATCCAATGGTTACAGTTCAGGCAATTGCTTATTGCACTGCGCAATCGGTGTTAGAAGTTCTTAGAAGGAAAAAATGAATTTGTCAAGGAAAATTTGTCCTGAAGAAATTTCTGAGGTTAGTCCACAACTTCGACTTGACAAACTGAGCAAATGTCTGTGGTATGAGAAGCTAAGTTTAAAATTTGAAACTAATATACATAAAGCCTTATTGTTTAACTTTACTCCAATGTACCATCGATCTTATTAATGGCCAAGCTCTGTGATTTGATGGGCCTTAATTAGTTGTATAACAGTTGACTTAAATTTATCCCATGGTTTCTTCAATTAATTTTGTGTTAACAGTTAATGCCCAAGGGAATACCAAGTAATCATTATCGGTGGAGAACCTACTGTCATGGTATTCACGTAAATGCATAACTAGCTTTTGATGTCTTAAAGATTCCAATATTTTCAGAACTGAGACAAAGTAACATTGTTGGTACAATTTATTTACAAGTGAAAAAACGATTTATTAATAGAAGTCAAATTTAACAAAAAAAAATTATTACATATCACTACAAATATTGGTTCATTCAAAACCAATCTATTTTTAGAATATCATACATAATAAAAGTTAGATTTTTCAAATACAGAGTACATGTAATTCGGTGATAAATGATAAAATTTAATGTATAGTTCTTCGAGTTTTGTAATATGGATCTTAACTTATGATATAACAAATTGATTTTATTTGTTAATTTTATATCGTCCTTATATTTGAAGAGACATCTTTTTCATTATATTTCAGAGTGTTAGATCTTTAAAATATAATACAATACGCCATTGAAAATAAATGATTTTCTGATGTCATATTGTGAATCATATGAAAGGATTTGAATCATGAAAAGCTTGAAGGTATTCTTAAAGCAAAAAAAGAAATGACATTAAAAGTGTCAATACTTATCCAATATTTTTTATTGAAACTAAAAAATTCAGAATATTTCTTGTCCTAAAATAGTAAACACGTTATGTTGCACACTAAAAGTCTCGTTTATTTTTTATGCAATATTTATATCATTTAAAACTAAATTGTCTCATTATTGGATTTAAGTAGAATCATTTATATTTAACTTTTAGTCTTTAGTTTTTGAACTTTTCCAAATAATATTTAACTTTACGCATTTATATCAAATTCATTGGTCAGAATTTATCGGGACAGGTCTTCATACTCATTAGACCTCTTGCAAAGAGCATACACTGAGCGAGTGCTAAAAATGTTTAATATGACTTATTGTAAACCTGTTGCAGCACCTAACTCCTACGAAGAGAGATTATCTTTGACACAGTGTCCAAAGAATGATATAAAGAGAGGCTATGAAGAATATGTCTTATTTTAGTGCAATTAATAGCCTGATATATGCCTAGCTATGAATTAGACTGAATATTACATTTGCTGTTAAACTATTGGGTAGATATAACCCAGGAATCGACCACATCAGGGTATATTTTTATGTTTACAAATGGTGCAGTATTGTAGAAGAGTATCAAGTAGACATTAGTGACTTCCTTGACTATACATGCAAAGTTTGTGGTATGCTATAGAGTTGCTACACAGGCAGTTTGGCTTAAGAACTTGATTTATGAGTTGTTTGTGATTGATTTAATGGCTAGACCCATTTATTTATATTGTGATAATCTTTCTGCTGTGTTATTGAATAACAACAATAATAACATCACAAGGTTTAAGCATTTGGAGGTCAAATATTTAACCATAAAGGAATTAGTATAGAAAGGTGGCATTGAGGTAGAGCATCTGAGGACTGAGGATATGCTTGCTGATCCTTTGACTAAAGGACTTCGCCCGTATGTTTTTTAGAGACATGTATACAATATAGGTATATTGAAGTCCTTAGACGCTATTAGTTATCACAGTGTTTGCCCCTTGTACATTTGTATATTTTTCATCTATTATAACAATATGTTTTATCAATACAGATGATCATCATTTTGCTCTTAGTCATATATGTTGTTATATGTTACAGTAACACATGTGAAAGTCTTAAGATTTATATCGATCTTAAGCATTTTGAAGGTCATTGGACATATATATAGATCGACCTTGAATCTATGCCATTAGGACACATACAGATACATATATAAATCTGTTGATTTTGACATGATATAGGGGATGTAAGCATTTAATCCTATAAGGGTTCTTTAATGTAGTTTAGCATTCAGTGAGAGAAAACAACTTTCTTTAATGTTGTTTAGTATAAAGTTCATAAAAATTTAGACCTACAAACGGAAAGATGGTACATTTTAGATCATATAGGTATCATCCTAGTTTATCACACTCCATTTTCTCATTCTTATTAGTAAGGTATTAGATATTCGTGATTGTATTAGATCTGTGACACACATGACACATGCATTTGATATTTTTTAGTATCGAAAGCCTTACGGGACATAATAATGGACTTTCATTATAATTGATTCAAATGATTTTTAAACTTGGTCGACCTATATATTGATTTGGCTTAACCATTTTTTACCAATTTTATAATTTTTAAATCTACTATAATTAATTATTGTCCATGGGGAGAGTGTTAGTAATTTTCCTAAAATTGAACAACAATTAATTACAATTTTATGATTTTAATAAATTTAAGGTTAAGCGAATAGAATTTGATCTGATTAAAAGAAAATAAAGTAGTTCAATGAAAGATTTGGTTTAATGGGCTGAAGTTTAACGAAGAAAATGGAGCTTAGTCAGTATAAGTTGAACATGCATTGTGCCTGTGATCGGGAGGAAAGTCCCATACTTTCTGCTTAAGTAAGTCGTGAATGTTCATATTCTTTGATCCATTAAAAGGTTTATGCATTAAGAAAGTCACAAAAAGATGCTAACGACATCTGGTTAATCAACTTTCGTAAAGGTTGTTGAGAAAGTTCAAAAGTTTCGGCATTGAAAAGCTCATTTAAAGTTATGAAAAGCAAAATAGGTATTTCTTGTGTTTTCTTTGTTTATTCACTTTCACGTTTGATCCTGGGTGCATAACTAGGCTCGTGTTATGCATTACATTATCAATTTCAAAAATATTTGTATACGTCTTGTCAAGTGCAAGAAGCGAGCCAACATATTTATAGCTCGATGTTATATCAATTGTGAGATCATTAATCTATATGATTGCATGTTGCCAAGGGCAAGACCATATATCTACCATTATTAAGCGCAAGACTATATCTATACTTATCTATAGCATATGATCGTATATATGTACTTCTACATCTTTTCAAGCGTGAGACCGCTAGTTTTCATGTTTGAGTATTATTAAATGCAAGACCGCTTGCAAGTGCTTTATTAAGTGGGAGAATGCAAGCATGTGTCTTATCACTTGCAAGACGACATGTCTATAGTTTTGTAATTTTTTAGGTGTGAGACTACTAGTTTATATGTATACATCTTCTTGGTCATAACATTACATTATATCTTGTTGAGTTACAGATTATATGCCTGCATTTTATTGACCATGAGATGATATTCATGCATCTTTATGAAACGTGAGATTACATGTCTATGAATCTGACTCTTATAAAAACGAGATTACATCTTTGTGCCTTATCAAGCAGGAGTTTGAATGTTTTCTTCTTGTCGAACATGAGACAAAATATTTACAATTATGTGTCTTATCAAGTATAAAACTATTATTTTGCAAATATGTGCTTTGTTGAGCACAAGATTATATACCTATGTCTTCTTCTTTCTTTTAAAGGGAAAAATGGTATTAATAAAGAACTATGTTACAAAGCAAAAGGTTGATCATGGGTATACCTAACAACATGTATAAAGCAGCATATGTAGGTTTACCAACAACCAGATATTAAGATAAATACATGTGTTCAATGTTTAGAGAATATAAGGTGAGATGTAGGTTAGATCTAAGTAGTTGAGAACGATTAGCTCCTTAACTCCTTTAATAACTTCGGTGATTAATGTATCCAAATCTTTGCTCTGAGCCTCAAATCTATGCAAGTTTTTTCCTTCCAAATGGACTATGCAGTCAATCCAAGAGCTTGAGTGTGAGACTCTAGTGTGATATTATGACTCTATATATTATCGATTGAAAAGTTGTGATTATATGTCTTATTGGGTATGAGATTACTAGTTTGTGTCTTACTGAGATTGAGATCACTAGTATAAATATTTTTCTCTTATTAAATGCTAGATTACATATCTTTTTCTTATTGAGTGCAACACTACATATTTTTAGTTCTATATTTTGTTGAACTTGAGATCATATATTTTTAATTTTTAATTTTTTGACGCACAATATTGCTAGTATGTACATCTGCACCTTGTCGATTGTGAGATTGTATGTATACATATTATTGAGCACAACATAATATGCATGTATCTTATGGAGAGCAAGACTAAGACACTGCATCTTGTCAAATTTAAGACTACATGAGCACAAGCCAATGTTTTTTTTTCACATTTGTGTCATTTTAAGTGTGATATCACTAGTTTATATGTTTTTCTTGTCGAGCAAGAGAGTGTATGCTTGTGTTTATGGTGTGATACTGTGTATAAGCAACCATGTGTATTCGTAAGTATGTGCTTTATAAGAGTGCAAGTGAGTATGCATCTATGAAGACTTAAGATTATGCATAAGTAGTTAGGCATCTTTATAAGCACAAGAAACTTACAAGCTGTTTGGTTGAGGGTAATAGAATTTCTATTACCCTCCTATTCCTACCTATTATGTATTCTCGTATTTGGTTAAATTTTTATCCACAGAATGACGTTGCCATAGAACATGCATTCCTCAATTTGAGGAATAGGCAAAGCCCCCCCCTCTTTACGTATTCGACGTAATTGGGAATAACTTTCGTTGAATTTTGGACAACCCATACCCCTCTTTATTCTCACTCACCTCACTCACTCATGCACGCAGACATCTCACTCGTCGCCCTCACCTCACTCACTCACGCACGTAGACCTCTCACTTGTCTCCCTCACCTCACTCTCTCTCTCTACATCAACACAATCATGGCGACTCATGCTTCTTGTACACTCTCACAAGCCCTCCTTTATTCTCCATCACTTCACTGCCACAATCGCAATTCCGCAACCAATCCACCACCGCTTTCTTTCATCTCTACTACAAACCTGAAGACCACGTCGGTTTGTAAGTTGTTGCGATCTTGATGATTTGGTTCTTGTTACGTTGGATTGAAGGTTTGGGTTTTGATCGTTTATGAGTCTTGAACACCTTGGAAGAGGAAAGTAATGAACTTCTGTTGGAAAATGATGGTTTAGGTGGTTGCACAATTGTGTTGTGGAATGAGTAGGTTAATTTCCTTAACAAAGTGGTTTCTATCACTCTCTGGACAATTTCTATGAAATTTTTGCTATCTGAATGTGATATAACTGATGGGTTAGATGATCAACTTGCTAGTGACATGTAAATCAGAAAGTAGAGAATCGTGAGCTTGAAATCCTTATGGTGCTTACTGTGTATCAAATTAATAATAATAATAATAAGAATAATAAGAATAATAAATTTAATAATAAGAAGAAATTTAATAATAATAATAATAATAAATATAATTAAGGAATTTCATTATAAAAATATAATTAATAAAAATAATAAATTTCATTAATAATAATTAATAAGAATATAATTAGTAAAATTAATAATATTAAGAATAATAATAAGTAGAATAATAATATAAAAAAAATATTAATAACAACAATAAATTTAATTATAATAAGAAGAAAATTAATAATAATAAGGATAATAATAATATGATTAAGGAATTTAATAATAATAATATTAATAAATTTAATTAATAAATTTAATAATAATAAGAATAACAATAAGTCAAAAATTAATAATAATAATAATTATTATTATTAAATTTATTAATAATAACAATGAAATTAATAATAATAAGGAATTTAATAATAATAATAATAAATAAAATTTAATAATAATAATAAGGATATTTTGGTCTTTTTATTGCTTATTCTTTTGTCATTCTAAGTTTATATTTTCAAACCAAACACTGGCATAAAAATTCTTCATCTATTCCATTCCTTGAACCAAACAAAGTAATACCTATTTTATTCTATTCCTCATCATTTTGATCCCTAAGAATACCTATTACACTCCTTATCTATTTCATTCCTTAAATCAAACAGCCCAAATTAGTTTTTGATCCAGCTACTGCCACTCTAGATTAAGTGAATTTATGAAGTTGTTGCAGCTAACTCATTTTCCCAGGAAACTCTTCTTATAATTATTCCTTTGTTAAAAGGGCAAATTTGACCGTAATATTTACATTTAAATATAAATTAGACTAACGTTTTAGAATGTTCAAAAGTAAAACCCAACACTTTAAAAATATTCAAATTGAATCTTTTATAAACATAAAACAGATAGAAGCATGACTCCATCAATCTTTTGTCATGTCATTAATGGTATAACTTCACAATACCTACATGTGTGTCACATGACTATGTGAGATTCATTTAATTTAAAAATAACCAAATTTAAATTATTTTTAACAAATTTTATTTATTTTTATCAATCTTAAATTAAATTAATTAAACTAATATAATATAATTAATCATAATCTAGACTCTAATATTGTCAAAACCCCAATATGTACTGTTTAATCAGCATCAATCAATTTTTCCTTAACCCTAAAATATAATGTAACGTTGGGATAAATTTTCTTTTTTTAACCCTTCTTAAGATTGTAAAGCCTTTATTAGATTTTTTTAAAGATAAATGTTGATGGCAGTTGGGACAAGTACCAAAAATCTCTCTTGAGTTTGAGAATTATTTTAATTGGTATTTTACGCACTTACAGCCAATCATTTGGATGCAATTTAATGTATGACATTATTATTTAATTAATAAAAGGTATTTTTTATCTTTGTGTATTTAGTTAATTACATTTGATGTTTTAATAATGAAGATAAAATCCCTGGAATAATTGTCATCTAATTAAAATTATGATGAGATCATAATTGTGATATTCAATTTATATTTACGTATTATTCCTAAATGCTCCTAGTTGCAGTTTCATCAAGACTAGATATTGTTGAAATGAGAAAACTAGCACATATTATATTTCTTTCTTATGAAGAAAGTAATTGATCTCATAAATTAAAATATAGAGATACTTAAAAATAATGTATGAGTGATTATTAGAGAATAAGTCACTGAACTAACCCGACTATGAAAATCCTAAATGAAATATTACTTATGTGCTGTAGATTTCCTCATAATGATGGTTGTATAATTGATCTTTAGACTTGAGATTACCAAGATGTCTCGTGTGGGAATCACTGTGTTTTGATGCTACTTATGAACCGTGCTAAGATGAGTCAGTTCATAGTACTTGGATGCAATATGAACTATACAGAGATAGTTGACTAAATTAATATAGGATTCGTCGCTCTAAAGTAATTAGAGAGAACATTCTATTGTTCTTGATTAGTAGTGATTTATAGAATTCTCTTGCCATAGTGAATTAACATTTGAAAAAAGTGTTTTTAAATTTTAATTATAAATCAATTACTAATTAGCAAGAATGAACTTGATTGGACCAAAAGAGTAAACATTATATCCATACTCTATCCAATTGGAATATTAAATGACGAAAGGATTAAATTATACATGATAATCATGCATAGACAGTTTAAGTCAAACCAATTTAACATTCCTGATATTTAGGTGGTCGTGACATATTATTAAATGTCAATTTTGATCTATGATTACAGATTGTTTAATTACAGAATTAAAGATAAATTAAAATGAGTATAATTTATTTGATTCTAATTAATAATTAGAATTATAATTTAATCATTGTCAATATATTAGGAACTTAATAGATCACACATAAAAGAGTAATTTGTAAAAAAAATAAATTTAATTAAGTTGGACTTAATTATAAAGTTTGAGAAACTTTAGAAATCAAATATGAAATGTTTGATTTTAATTATAATTAAATAATTTAATTTAATAAAAATTAAAACTCTTAATAATTTTTCTATTAATAGGAAGAAAGTTTAGAAGCTAACACTTTTCTTTTTTTCCTCCCAAAAGTCTTGAGAAATTGCTTTAATGAATATCGTTAGAGGCTAGATGATTGAATTGCTCGTGATTGACACAATGAAAATTTTGTCAAAATATTTCAACAGAAAACGTGAATCAGATATGATTCATACTTTACAATTCGTGTTGTTATTCAAGTTATACAATTATCAAGATCCTATTGGAATCCATAAAATTTTATTTTTTGCTGCGCCTGTGATTTGATCACAGTATCAGAGCTTTCGTTAATTGTTTAACTTGGATATGGTGCTTGATTGTTGTTGATTTTGATTTTAAAAAATTATGGTTTTAAGATCCTAAATATGCATATGCCACTGTTTTGTTTGTATATGCCACTATTCTAGAGAACTGTTTTCTATAGGCATATGTGTATATTCTAGCTTCTTGTATTTGACTTTAAAAATTAGGATTATGCTTGTATGTTCCTTGTTTCTGTTACTACCTGTGCTTAGGCATGAGTGCATCTATGAAAATCTAAACTCTTGAAAGCATGTATATGAATTTACTACCTGTCTAGTTGTGTTCTGGAATTGACAAATCAGACTTTCATATTCATGTTTCTTTTCTGGAAATTTATTTTGTGTCTTTTCCATTTTCTCCCATCTAATTACTGCCTTTGCTTTGTGTCTTTGAAAATCACCATCAGATCTTAAAACCAGTGGTGATTTGGCACTGGTTAAAACTAATTAAAGCATCACATCCCCAACAACCCACTAGGTTTCTCACAATGCCAAGTGTCGCTAGCATTGCCAGATATCATTGGACAGCTGTGAAAAATATCTTAAAGTACTTAAGAAGAACTAAAGATGTTTTCTTGGTCAATGGAGGAGTTAAATTGAGAGTTCAGGGATATTCAGATGATAGTTTCCAGTCAGATCCCGATGATAGCAGATCACAGCCAGGGTACATCTTCACAATAAATGGTGGTGTTGGAAGAGTTCCAAATATTGCAGCTTCAACGACTAAAGCAGAGTACATTTCAATGTTAGAGGCTGCATAGGAAGTGGTTTAGATTAAAAGGCTAATCACTGAACTTATAGTGGTTCTTAGCATTATTGAGCCTAAAATATTGTACTGTGACAACAATGATGTCATTACATAAGCAAAAGAACCAAGGTCTCATCAATGATCCAAACATGTACTCAAAAAGTTTCACTTGATCAGAAAGATAGTGGTGAGGAAAGACATAGTATTGCGGTGAGTTCTCACCAAAGGGAATCTTGCAAATCCTTTTATTAAGTCATTGTCTCAAAGGAGATATGATCGACATATGGATAGATATGGTATTAGATACATGGGTGATTGACTTTAGTACAAGTAAAAGATTGTTAGTTTATACCCTTGCAACCAATCATTTGGACGCAATTTGAGGTATGGAATTATTATTTAATTAATAAAAAGCATTCTTTATCTTTGTGTATTTAGTTAATTACATTTGATGTTTTAATACTGAAGATAAAATCCCCCAAATAATTACTATGTAATTGAAATTATAATGAGATCATAATTGTGAGATTCAATTTACATTTGCATATTATTCCTAAATGTTCTTAGTTGCAGTTTCATCAAGACAAGATATTGTTGAAATGGTAAAACTATCACACATTATATTTTTTTCTTATGAAGAAAGTAATTGATCTCATAAATTAAAGTATAATCATACTTAAACTAATATGTGTGTGATTATTAGAGAATAAGTCACTGACCTAACCTGAATATGAGAATCCTAAATGGAATATTACTTATATGTGTATAGATTTCCTCATAATGATAGTTGTATAATTGATCCTTAGGCTTTGAGATTACTAATGTATCTCGTGTGGGAATTACTATATTTTGATGTTACTTATTAATTGTCATAGGATGATTCAGTCGGTAGTACTTAGATGCAGTAAGAACTATACGAAGATAGTTGAGTAAGTCAATACAGGATCCGTCACCCTAAAGTAATTACAGAGAATATTCTACTGTTTTTTATTAGTAGTGATTTGTGAAATTCTCTAGCCAAAGTGTATTAACATTTGAAAAAGGCGTTTTTAAATTTCAATTATAAATCAATTACTAATTAGCAAGAATGAATATTATTGGACCAAAAAATAGACATTATATTTATACTCTAGCCACTTGGAATATTAGATGATAAAAGGATTAAATTATATACATCATAACCCTTCATGAATAAGTTAAATCAAACCACTTTGACATTCCTAATATTTGGGTAGTTATGACATGTTGCTAGACATTAATCTTGATCTATGATTATAAATTGTTTAATTCGATAATTAAAGATAAATTAAAAGAAGTTTTAATTTATCTAATTCTAATTGTGAATTAGAATTAAAATTTATAATCATTGCCAATATATTAGGAACTTAATGGGTCATACATAAAAAAATAATTTATGAAAGAAAAACTAATTAAATTAAATTAAATTTCATTATAAAGTTCGAGAAACTTTAGGAATCAAATATGAGATATTTGATTTTATTAAAATTAAATTAATTTGAATTTGAATTTAATTATAATTATAATTATTTAATTTTAATATTATAGGTAATGACATAAGTTGACTTAGATCTTTTATAACATGTTGGGAGACAATTTGCACCTTTAACTTTTCAAAATTTGACTAAAGTTTGTTTTTTTAAGTAATACAAGGAAAACTTTTTATCTCGTCATGAAATTAATTATAAAAATAAATGTCTAATTGGCTGAAATATGTAAACAGTGCACGTAGAATAGTGAGTTGGAAATGTTTCGAGTTAATTAGATTTTCAAACACTTTTATGATAATATATTAATTAATTATTAATAAATTAAATTAACAATATATATTAAAATTTTATCTATAGGTTTTGTTATAAATAATGAGATATAAACACAATAAATTAAAAATAAGACTTTTAGTTTCATTTATTAATAATAAAAGCCAATCAAGTTAATTATTAATATGAAATATTAATAAAATAAAAATAAATTATTTTATTTAATAATATTATTATAATAATAAATAAAAATTTAATGAAAGACTTGGTTTACTATCATATTAAATTAGTATATAAATTATTAAAAATTATTAAATGTAGTTTAATAAAATTAATTAATATTAAGTAATAATATATAAATATGATAAATTGATATTTTTGCAATGTGACGATTCATGAGTAATTTCACGTATTAGAAAAATGTCATTTGAACAAAAGTAAAATGAGTTATTATAGACTTATTATAAAGCAAATGAATTTCTCCGAGTAAAAGAAATTGTAAAATTTATGAAAGTATAGGAAAGGTTAATGTCTTTTCTCCTATCCATAAATAAAATTTTAATTTAGGTCCTTTTCATTTTAGAAAAAAAAATAAAATCCAGTCAAGCCTTTTTTGCAAAGTTTTTCATTCAATAAAGATTTATTTCAACATGTTTAATTTAGGTCCATTTTGTTTAAGTTACCTTCATTTTAACTTTTTTTAAAATTAATAAAAAGCTAAACTCATTTTATTTTCAAGTTAATGTCACCCGACATTTTTTCTATCTCAAAGCTTTAAGATCAAGCTCTAGTTGTTTCTATTTATTTTTAGCCCTTATATAAAATATCATAATTTTAAATATTTAGCCAGATGCTTTATTTTTAACTTTTAAATATGTTTTTTAAATTCACATCTAAATTATTTTATCTTCAAATTTTCAAATCTATAAAATATTTTAAGATCTAAACAACCTTTTAAAGTAATAAAAAATAATACTTAAAACTCTTTTTTTTTTAATACATAGAGATTGCTTGATGCCCTATTTCTACCCTAAGGAGCTTATTGTATAGATGGAATTGAAGTCTGAATTCTAAAGTTGACAAAAATTACATCTTAACAACTTTTTTCAAGTAGATTTTTACTTCTTTCATTGCCATAATCAATACAACTATTCAGAACAAAAACTTTATAGTCTAGTCAACAAGACTAAGATAGTTGAAGAAGTATTATTTTTGGCATGGAACCAACATTTGAAAAACGATTTAAGATAAATCACTAGAACTATTGAGAACAAAAACTTTACAGCCTAGTCAACAAGATGAAGATAGTTGAAGAACTGTTATTTCTGGCATGGAGACAACATTTTAAAAAAGATTTAAGATAAATTACTATAACTATTCATGACAAAAACTTTATAGCCTAATCAACAGGGCTAAGATAGTTGAAGAACTGTTATTTCTGACATGGAAGCAGCATTTAAAAAAGGATTTTAAACCTGATGGAAAAAAAAAACAAATTTTCTTCTTTAATGATAGCCCTAGCCCAAAAAAAAAAAAAAGACGCCAATGGTTGCAGAAAATTTTGTAAAAAAGAAAATAAGCATGATTGAAAGAGGCAAGATAAGATTTAGTCTTGAAGCACGAAAAATATTTTGTCATCTCTGAAAGTATATAGAAAATATTTGTACTTCTTGTATAAGTAGTTGGAAGTCGTTTAAATGAAAAAATAAATCTGAAGTATTTGGCGTCTATATATATAGTGACGATTCTGAATCAAAAAGATGAAAAATAAGATGGAGAGATTTTTCAGTTTTTCTATCATATCTTACATATCCATGACTTGTTTTTGAAGTTTTCCTATATACAGAAGAATGTTATTTCCATAATACTTTATCATTTTTTGAATTTCAACTAAATCAGTTTTTATT
Organism: Erythroxylum alaternifolium; assembly: GCA_027478495.1. NCBI lineage: Eukaryota > Viridiplantae > Streptophyta > Magnoliopsida > Malpighiales > Erythroxylaceae > Erythroxylum > Erythroxylum alaternifolium. The sequence continues at coordinate 25,898,694 of JANIIA010000001.1, forward strand.
TTAATCCTTCAATTTTTATTTTCAGTATGTATCTTCTGCCATATAGATGATAAGTTTCATAATGCCTAGTCATTTCTAAACGAGTTTCTATCTATAGTTTTTTACATCTCTAATATATTCTTTCTGATTTGCCCATCATTGCTTTGGCAATTTTTATAACTTTTTTTATGACAATTTGTAAATAAAATATAGTTATATATGTTTGTATGATGATGCAATTCAATATGGGCTTCTTGTACATGAGTATCGAGTTTATTTATTTCCGAAAGTAAATGATCACAATAAAGACACTCTTTTATAGTTAACAACAGAAGTTGTAATATTTTTAATAACCTCTATCTAGGTGTAATCTATAATGCTAAGAAAAGCTAGGATGTATCACTTCTATGTTTTTTTGTATATTGATAGTTTTCGAGCTGATATTTAATAATTATAGCTTTAAAATCTAATAAAGTATTTAATGAAACAAAATTATAAGTTCTCAATAATGAATAAATATTCTTTAGCTCTCTTATACGTTTATTTTTGTAGTATATCAAATATCATTTTTCCTGAATCTGCTGATGACTATTTTCACAAGTTGTCCACCAAATAGTCATGGCTCTAATACCATTTTCGCAAGACAACACAACATAAACATAACATATCATAATAAGGTAAAATCAAATTTTTGCAACATAAAATCACCAAATCAACAAAGTATCAAGCGTAGATATCTTAATCACGGGAAGAAATAAAAGATTTTATCAGATATAAGCTTTTATCAAATAAAAGCTTTTCAGAATATCAAATATTAATGAGATTCGAAACAAATCTTCATCCTC
>JANIIA010000001.1:25900991-25925926 GCA_027478495.1 Erythroxylum alaternifolium
TCCCGGTGTTAATCAGAATTTAATCCGAAAATTAATCCTTTAATCGGATCACTTAATTAGGGTTTATTCCCAATTCTCCTATAATCACTGAAAAATCCAAATTTTGGTATGGAGAGGTAGAGGGCATTTTTAGAAGCCCAACGCTTCGAAAATGGGGTCAATTGGAGGTCGGGTGTAAAAGTTATAAACAATTGAATGTCAAAGAAGATGACAAAAATACCCGTTCTCTGGAAACGGGATGTTACATTGAAGAGGTCCAGTGAGATTCAAAGTGGTTCTGGCAGAAGATTCAGTAAGTGCCAGAATCGAGCTTTCAGACCACCGGTTAGATCAAGATAGTCGGGATTCAGACAGAGGGGTAGTTTTGTAAGTCTAACAGTGGAAGAGGTAAAACGTAGAGTCAGTTACTCCCTTGTGAGCACTGTAAGAAGAGGCACGGGGGTGAGTGCTGGAGATTGTCTGGAGCTTGCCTTAGATGTGGCTCCTTTGACCACCAGCTAAAGATTATCCTGTTGTTATGGGAACTCAGTCTGGTATGAGTGGGAGATCTGAGAGTGAAGCTAGAATCCAACAGAGTCGAAGTAGTAGGACTGGACAAAGAGGTCGTGGGAGAGGTAGAGTGAACTCTGGGAGTCCTTCTATCAGGGCTGAGGTGCGAAGCAACCACCCGCAATCTCATGCACATGCCATGACTATACAGGAGGCACAAGACTCTCTGGATATTGTTCCAGGTGCATTACTTATTTATGATAATAAAGCATTTGCATTGCTAGATCCAAGATCTACGCATTTCTTTATCGCACTACATCTGGCATCTAGGCTGCATTGCGATAAAGAGTTATTACAGTATAGATTAGAAGTGAGTACACCGATAGGTAGTATTACAGTTATAGGAGAATTTTGCAGGAAATGCTTGATTCGGATTGATCAAGCAGAATTAGAGGCAGACTTGATTATACCACAGCTAAGAGAGATAGATATTATCCTATGCATAGATTGGCTCACTGCTCATAGGACTATCATGAACTGCCATACTAAGGAGGTGGTATTAGAATCTCCTAATCAGCCGAGAGCAATTTTCAGAGGAATTAGTCAGGCAGTGCCGGCCAGGTTGATATCATTTATGAGTGCATTGAAGATGATGCAAGGTGGATGTGAGGCTTATCTGGCCCACGTTATTGATACTCGAGTTGAGCAGAATGTGCAGGACATTCCTGTGGTTAGGGAATTCCTGGATGTGTTTCCCGTCGAACTACCTAGTTTACCTTTAGATCGGGAAACGGAGTTTATGATTGACTTAGTTCCAGGTGCTTCTCCTATATCCATTCCTCTATATAGGATGGCACCTAAGGAATTAAAGGAGTTAAAAAATGTCAATGTAAATATTTGATTTTTTGAAATGAAAGGAGAAACTTGGGTTTTTAAATATGGTATTTTTCATTATGATGTCTTATAAGAAAATAAAGAATGATGATATCATGTTAAGTGAATGTTGTGATTGAACGTAGCGCACCATTATCATAGGTTATGTACTGGAATGTCCTTAGGGTGTTCCGGTATATACCCCATGGTAACGAGGTGCTACAAGTTTAGTGGTACGCAATCTTACCCCTAACTAATAAAAAGGTTATTTTCGAATCTTACATACGACACTAATTAATGTTAATAAAATTTACTATCTCTTGTTGGTTTTGATTGTATCTGATATATGTGGTCCTTGTACTTAAAGAACTATAAAATAGAATCAAAAGTATATCTAGCATAAAACATTTGAGGGGATTTACAGTTAAGAATAGGGATAGGTAAAAGATTTATAAAATAAACAATCGTAGAAAAGGCATCATACCAAAAGGTTTTAAGAAGAGAGGTATGAATAAGGAAAGTAAGATCAGTGTTAGTAATATGACGAATTTTTTCCTTCAATAAGGCCATTTTGTTAGGGAGTACTAGGATAGGAGATATGATATGTAATGCCATAAGAGGTGATAAATTGAGTAAAGGCACCTTTGATGAGTTAAAGAGCTCCATCGCATTAAAACAATTTGATAATGGCGGGAAAAACATTTTTAACTATGGTTTGAAAAGACTGAAAGTGAGAGAGAGCCTAAAATTTGTAAGTTAAAGGAAATATCTACATATAACGACTGAAATCATCAATAAAAATTCCTCAAATGTCATAGTAAATAAGTTGTAAAGGACTAGTGGAAACATGAGAAGATAACAAAAATGAAATTTTAGTAAGAGATGAAATTAATTTTTACAATGAATCTGGAAGAAAAAAGATACGATAACCGAGAAAGTGTTACAAAATAAGGATGACTAAAATGCTAATGCCAAATGTTAGATGGAGCAAGAGTGATAGTGAGGGAAACATGATTTGTAAAATTCAAAGAAATCTTCGACCAAGACATTAATTCCAAATATTAGATGGAGCAGGAGTGGCAGTGAGGGAAACATGATGTCTAAATTTCAGAGAAATCTTCATAAGATAGAGATTGTTGTGGATGAAACCAATAAAGAGTGGTGTCTTGGTTATGAGATCCTTTACAACATAGCCAAAGTTTTTAAAATGTAATAAGATAAGAATTATATTTGATAAATTTGATAATAGAAACCAAATTTGTAGTTAGTTAAGCAACAACTAAAATATCAGTAAAATGAAGTGGATGATATGAAGTAGAAAGAGTAAAATTACTAGTCAAGGAGATAGAAAATGTGTGACCATTATCGAAAATCATTTGATTTGGACCATTATATGATGTTTTAGATTCCACAAGTTAATGGCTTGGGGGCATGTGAGTGGTAGTACTAGTGTCAGGAAACCATTCAATAATAATGCTTGCGATAAATAGGGAATTATCAAGAGGATTTTGAATGTTCAATGTAGTGAAGGCTATAAGAAGATTTTGATGATCAATTGAAAGTTTATGGTAACCATTTCAAGATTCAAAATACCAAAAACGATAGTAGACAACAATATGACCATATTTCCAGGAGATTTAGCATTGGCATGGCGATTTATTGCTGTAATTGGATTAGGGAAAAGAGGAACGTCTTTAGGTTTGGGCCTATGAAAAATAATGGGTTATATATGGGGTTTGATTAATGGATGGGTCAAAGGAATTCACTGGCCTAATGGAAAAAAAAGGTCTAAAAAATATTGCTTGCACATTTAGGCCACTTAAGGGTTCTTTGAGCACATTAGAGGTAAAATAAGGTCTAAGTGAATTAGGTTTGCTGGGGGGCCAAAAGGAGCATCGTTTTTTACCCCCAGATGTCGCCACACCCTCCATTAGTAGGGTGGCCAGTGTAGGAGACAGTGAATGCAACATAAGTTAGAGTGGAGGAGCTTTGCTCAGTGTAAGATTGAAAATGTTGCTCGTGGATGAGTAGTTTGGCTCGAAGCTCGTCGAAGGAGATGGATGTTTTGTGATGCTTAATAGTGGCGATGAATTTTTACCATTTAGGGTAAAAAGAACAAGATCATCATTTGAAATATTATCTCTAATGGTAACCAACTCATCAGTAGTGTGGGAAATGGTGGAAAGATATTTGGTGGGCAATGTTGAGCCTTTTTTCAAGGTATAGAGTTCCATCGAAGGAGAGATCTTTGGGAGGTAGATTGTTGCATGAAGTGTCTTCCTAATCCAACCTAGAGTTCGTGTGCAGTTTGGTGACTAAGTGCAAGTCAAAAGGTAAAGATGGAGAGGGAAGTAGTAAGGAAGAAATAAATAAGTTGGTTCATGTTTTGCGGCTTAAAAAATTTTGCAGATAGAGGGTATATCCTCATCTAAAGTTGTTGGTGCAAAAGCTATTCTATCAACGTAGCAAAGAAGATCAAATATAGTAAGGATTGCCCAAATTTGATTTCGTCAAATAAGATAATTTGATGAATTTAGTTATGTAGTTAAGAAATTGGTAACGTGATTGAAAGTAGTGTGTTGTGTTTTGCCATCATATGTGTTGCAAGTTAGTGATGAATGGATGTATTTAGTTTGGTGTTAAAGGACAAATGTGGAGTGGTGTATTGCTGATGTTGAAGATGAGTGTATGATAGTGTAAAAAAAAAAAGGTATCTTGTAAACTATGACATCATGATTGAGTGTATAAATTGTGAATTTCTTTTTATTTGTATTTCTTGTGATGAGAGGAAGGTCGGAGCTCTTTTAATAACATGAGAGCTTATTCGTATACACAGCGAGGGTATCTTCCTTATATGACCTAGAACTTTTTTTTTCCACTTTTTTTCCGGCCGTTTGTTTCTTTGAAGAACTTTGCGGAATTTTTACTTTATTATTCAATTTGTATTACACTTGATAAAAAGAAGTCATTTTTATAATGGCCCTTAAATTCTAAATATTTACACTTTTATGAGAAAATTATTGTTAGTATATTTTATCGAAGGTTATAACAAGTTAATTTGCAAACTGGTTAAAACTGTTACACATGTCAACGTCGTTGTCGTTGCTCCTAAATTGCAAGACAAATGCAATGACTATATCGCTAATACTTTGTCAACAAACTCTTTTGAAAGAAAATTCGTTGCCTTCCAAGAGAAAATTCCACATTTATCAGGTAGAACTGATTAGAAAAAAAACAAATCCTTAATCCACAATTTGGATAATTAATAAATCATTTGGGAAATAATAAGTTGAACGGCTTCATGTCTTATTGAGCGTTCACGAAGGGTCGATTTTAAGCATAGCACGCTAAGAAATCTCTCTTGCAAAGCATCACTTGGTTAGTATGATTGAAATATAATTAACCCCATTGTCTTCTTTCTATTTCACAATTACTGGATGATTTATACAGAAAAATCTTCTCCTCCACTTCTGTACGAATTGGCCTCAGAATCTCTTTCCATTTGCATTAAAGTCAATGTACAAATTTACAATTGTCTACAGAGTTTGATCTTAATAACCTTATTTCTAGGTATCTTCCTTAAAAGTCACGTCAGCAAACCTTGTTCATCTTAAGGATTGACTTAATCTCCCAAGACACCCCAAGACACGTCTCTTACATGTTTTGCCCTTAATCACATTATAAGCAAGTTTTCCACATACAACCTCCAGCGAATTGACGGAGCCAAATGCGCCTTTCCCAATAGTGTGATTTATGATCCCTAATCAATTATCAATCCTCAATCCCTAAACAGCTATTCATATTTTATTACCAGTTTAGTCTCATATAGTCCTCCTACAAAGAAAGAAGAAAACTTAATCTCTAACCTTTTCTTGTATTATCAGCTTCTCTCACTACTAATGATGAAGCTGTTGACCAAGTCCATGTAACCGAAGAAACATTGGACAGATCAAAAGAGCTTGATGTATATTCTAAGAACCGTCTACAGGCAGGTAGAGAATGTTGTCTCTCCTTCAAAGCAATGAAAGACGGCTTTGAAAGAGAGCTTCAACAACCACGCGAGAAGGCTACCAATAAAGGATCATGGAGAGGACGACCAGTATATGCCACTGCCCACATCTTTGCACTCCTTGAGTAAACTCTAAACCCTGTTCTTATAATTCTTTGTCTATTCTCTTCCTATCTCCGCCAAAGATTTCTGGTCTAAAAGGGCATAATTCGGCCCTCCCAACCTCACCATGGAAAAGCCTCGACATGGGTTCTTGCTACTCTTCATAACGGCCGCCATCTTCCTGAGCCTTGCCTCCTTTTTTTTATGTATCATCGCCGAGGCCAAGAAAGCCAAGGTTAGTGCTTTCACTATAAAGTTTCTTCCTTTTCCTTCTTAGTTTGTTCATTGGACATTCGGTGGGTGTTGTCTTGTAGAAGGAAGATGTGAAGTTGGATGGAAAACTGTGTTATGTGCCTGAAAGTGATGCGTTTCACTTTGGAATTGCAGCATTGGTGTGTTTGATTGCTGCCCAAATCGTCGCAAACTTGTTAACTTGCGGAAAATTCCTGCCAGGGGATAGTAGAAATGGTTGCAAGGCCAAAAGGCCAACAATGGCCATAGCTCTTCTGGTTCTGTCCTGGTAGGCGATCAGTCATATTCTATCTTTATATCTACTGCTCTCAATATCACGAAAACATGCACTTCCAGACAGAAGTGTGAAATCTCATTTTCAGAGGTGCAAACTGACTTAGGTAGAGCATTTTGACTTTTCTCATTCAATTTCTCACTTATAGCGGATGAAATCGTCGTTCCATACATTTCTCATCCCCACTGAGATGGCATTAATTGAACTGACATCCGCATAGACAATGCTCGGTAGGTCCTAGTGATTGGCCACAAGTTGGCAACTAGAATGATTTTAATATGAATCCGCGAAAAAAAGCGCACGGACAGGCTGGAGATGCCCAAGCTTGAGTAAGTCTCTAACTGAGATTTCAGTCCGTAGGAAGATTAGTTTAAAACCGGAAAGGTAAGAGGAGAAGCATTAAAAACTAAAAAGCACGTGGGTGTTAATTAAAATATAAGATAACATTTCTGTAGTTGCTGTGCTGCAGGATCAGCTTTGCGCTTGCACTGATTTTGTTAAGTTCAGCCACGAGCATGAGCAAAAGACAGTCCTATGGAAGGGGATGGTTGGACCACGACTGCTATCTAGTAAGGAACGGGGTGTACTCTGGTTCAGGAGTTCTAGCCCTCGCAGCTACAGCTACAACTCTTGGCTCAACCATCTTCACAATCAAGAAGACACAGGTAGAGCGAGACCACAAAATCCATGCTCAGTTTGTTCTACAAATCAACTCCAATTAACACCACCTACTTCAGAAAGAGGCAGAGAAACATGAAGTTGGTATATTCCTGGCGTTCAGATTTAGAGTAGAAAGTGGATAATTATTATTTGGATAAGGGGAAGCCCCACAAGCCTACGGGAGGCACTGAGACAACAGAAAAAAAGACAAACTACTTTCATACAGTAAAAATGACATAGGACACACTTCCCTTCGTTCGATTAAGCAACAAGGATAGATGTACGTCAAGGTATATCATCATAAAGAGTCAACTTTGGCATTCAACGTATTCTATTCAATTATCAAAGATTATTCCTCTTTTTTTTCCCTCTTTTGTTTACTTGATAAATTAAATCAACGGTCACATTCAAATCTATCAAATTTTTAAGAACTCAATTTACCAATTTCTACTTGGATCATTAATATGAAGACCGATCTAATTGTTCACAATAGGCTTGACTACAAATCAGGCCCAATTTAAAGTTAACAAACTAGGCTTAAATTGATCAAACTAAAACTTAAAAAGCCGGCTAAAATTTCGATCCTAAAATTCAAGAATTCTAATATCCAATTGTCAAAATGACATCATTTTTATATAATTAACCAAAATGTCATTTTGATTCATAAATTTAGAAATCTAAAGAACTAAAACAACATCGTTTTGGTCTCAAGTTGTTGACAATGAGTATGGACTTGACCTATTGCCATACCTATTTCATAATTGCATTCATCTGTAACTTTCATGCACTAAACCCATGAACAAGAACTTTTGTCATGCATCAAGCAGCCTTTTTCTCCATGGGCAGTATTTCGATGATGCTACAATTACACAAGTTTACCAACAATGGTACATCAGCCAATATAACACAATGAACTATATAAACTCAGTCTATTAACAATTCAGGAGTAACCTAAAAAGGCAATTGGGGTGTGAATTAGGTCCCTAAAACTAAAAGTACCATCAGACTACGTGACACAAGTTTTCACAGCAGTAAACATGGGAGGCCAGCTCATAAGATAAAAGCATGAACTTGCCATAACTATCAACATCCAACCGTTCCCATCAGGAATCTAAAAGTGAAATCCTAGACGAGGATAATATTAACTGACTTCTAGGTTGAGGAGGTCAGAATAGATAATCTGAGATACACAAGTTAATGGACATTCGAAGGTTAATGAGATTAACATAGGATCAGAAGGTAATGTTCCCACGCCCCCTTCCACCATGCCCACGGCCATATCCCCTTCCCCAACTGTGTCCTCGATGATAGTTATTGCCACGTCCAGTGCCAAACCCACCATAACTAAGATTAGGATTCTGACGGAAAATACCAAAGGTCTGAAGAGAAAATTCACCAGAAACGATCACTAAAATATCCAACACATCAAGTTTTCAACAAGCACCATGTTTCAGAATCTTTAAGAGATATGCAAACCTCGGTATCATGTTTCATTCTCTCTGCAAAACGGTTCTCCCCATTCCCACCTCGGTTGAGTGAATTGCAAGAAATATTGTCAAAGAAATTGTCCTTATTATATGCAGGCTGCATAAACAGTAACCATTATAAGGGTGAGACAATCAAATAGACCACATGTTATTTGAATACTGAATACAAAAAAGATCCAATTCAAAACTTGCGAAGTAACCTTGGCATCAATGGTAGAAACCAGGCCACCAAACTCTTTGTCTCCCAAGCTTCGATCGTTTGGATTTTCATCTGTGCCCTTTGTTAGTTGCTTTGCTTTTCCAAGACAATCCCATACTTCATCCTTTTTAAACTTCTCATTCATGGCTTCAAAATCAAACTCTTCAGTGAACTGCAACCAATAAAGGACCATGATGATAGTATAACACACCAAGCGAGACATGGAAAAGTTTTTATTTGGACATCAGCAAGCACAAGCACTATACAATAACAGCAGCAGCAAAGCTTAAAAATGTTTGATTAGTGAACACGGACATAAGATCAGAAGGAGACACAATAAGTAAGGACTTGAAATTGCATTACCACAAATGGAAACCATCCAGCAGCTTTGCTGTGCAATGTGACAGACAAATCATGTTTTGGTTTATTAAGCTAAAGCATGTTTGCATGTTTAAAAATCAAGTGAGCACCAAGATCTTCTCTATTTTCAAATGAGTACCACAAATGCCTATTCTTGGTATTGGCTCCAAAATAACAGTTATATCGTCACTCACTGGCAGCAGTGGAAAAGTACTTGGAATCTAACTTCAAAGGATTAATTCTGTCTTCAAGAATTACTTTCTAAGAGGACTGTACTAAACAGCACGAACCAGAATCTTATCACATTTCATATCAGGTGTTCTAGTTCTGAATGTTCTGAATTGCATCTTTTGTTTTGACTTCCTGATCGTCATATATCTCTTTATGCAGATTTATGTATTTGTGTGTGTATTTATGGCTTTAAGCACATATATGTCATCCTACTATTATATCATGCAAGCATTTAGAGAAAAAAAAACACAATCACTTAGATGTCATGATCATAAAGCCAATAATCTGCAGTAAAAGATGTAACCAAATAAAAGTTAAGAATTAAATGCAACCTCATCGGCAAACGTCCTAGCAATAAGAGTAAACACTACGTAACCTGATGGGAAGAATTAGGCAACGGCAACAAGGGTGGTTGTGTTGCCTGACCTGAACTCCAATGTAGAGAAGTAGATGGCAAAGAAGTCGGAGCACTCACATCATTCTGATCAGGAAGAACTTTCAGTGTTGAAGGAAACATATCTGGTATGAAATGTGCCGATTGCTGTGGACTTAATAGAGATTGAGAGGGTGTTAGGAAGGGACTTGTGAAAGAAACATCATGAGATGATGGAGGATAAGGTAAAAATTGTGTAGGCTGCATGATTGGAGGGTTAAAAACACCTTTGCTAATGCTCTGAGGAATGATTATGTTAGTTTCTTGAGTCGAAAAAGGAATTGATAACGTAGTTAGCATATTAGGTGATTGGAAAGAACCCTGAGAAGTAGAAAATTGTACAGGATTAATAAGGGATTGGAAGTTGGGCTGTATGGCATCAGATGCAGCAGACGGCATATGAGAAACAAATTCAGAGGAATTTAACAGTCCTAAAACAGGGGTATCCTCCACTCCTAGGAGCTGCCTCTGATTCTGCACTGGTAAGGGGGGTGACACCATCGATGAATGTTGAAGGATAAAAGATCTGCTGCTTGATGTCCCATCCAATCCCTGCCAGTAACTTGGTGTGGAAAATGATGGACCCGCATTCTGAGTAGCTTGGGAAAGTCCAGTACCATCATCATTTGAGGATGGGTATGTGGGCAATGGGTAGACTCCACTTGCCAAAGCAGGGGTATTCAGTCCTTGAGCAGGTTCTGTGAAATTTTTAATACCAAATGATGGTGAAATTGAACTACCCGATGGAACTCCAGCAAACTGTGACTGTAGAACAACAGAACAAAGAAAAAGCATATCTATGAGACAAAACATTCCAGGTTCACAATCTTCAACAACTAAAGATGGAGTAAAACCTGAATAATAGCGGGGTCAGTGTGGACATGTTCATCCCTTGGAACAGATAGCATAGGCTTGACTTGCAAATCCTAAACATCAAAATATTCAGAATTGATTAAGGTACCTATCTACATTGGTAAAACAAATTTCAAACTCCAATCATGAATATATGTAAACTTTACCTTAATGTCAGTTCCACGAAACAGAATGTATTCATACAGAACGTCACTGGGGGGAATCTGGGGACCATCTTTCTTTCGACCCTCTGATCCATAGGACCTTACTGGAACCAAAAAAAAGACTCTAACATTGTGAATAAAAACCAATAACCGTGGAGATCTCAAAGGAACAAAGAAATGAAAATGAGATACCGTTACTGAGGGCAAGCGTGGAATCGGAGACTGAGAGATGAGAGAGGACGCCTTCGTATCGGATATCGCTCTTCGATATCAAACTTATAAAGCTTCCTATGTACGACTCCACCCTCTTACGGTTTTCATTACTATTACTTGAAGCAGACATTTTTAATTCTCTCGCATAAATTAATATGATGTGGGTTACAACGTCATAGGGTTACGCCCTTCTTCTTCTTCTTCTTCTTCTTCTTCTTCCTCGCTCTCTTATGGCGCTCTTCAAGTCGTGTATGTACAATCGCTCTCATTTTTGGTTAACGGCAGAATCACGCAGTTTTTTCTCATGGGCCTTTCAGTGGCCCAAAAATCTCCTCATTTGGGCCTAAGAGAGTTTTTTATCGGAAAACTACTAATTTTTGTCTGGTTATATTACGGTCGTTTATGGCCACGTGTCACCTTACATGGGCTTAAATAGAAGGGTTTAAATTATTGTCGGATGTCTCTTATGAATTCTTTGTTTGAAGTCTTAGGTTTCACCAAGTTGATACATTACAAATTCGTGTACATATTTAAGTCCTTTTATTTAATTTGTTTACAAGCATTGTTTATACTATTATTTCGATGTTTAAGGAATTCACTCGTGTTGGTTCATAAATAAAACATAATAACTATAATGTAGGTGTAGAGCATACCAATTAATCCACCTGTTTCCTTTAAATGAAACAACGAAAATACCACCAAGCTTTTCTAATACAAATGAAGATAGAAGCTTCATATTTGTATATGAATATTCCCACAATCAACTCCTCCTATGGTATATGTATACCATTATTAAAATTTTAGTGTTATAATGTTAAGAATTTATGTATTTCCTTTAAACTAGGACTTTGTAAATTTATATTTAATAGTCCCTGCTCACGCTTAGAAGTTGAAGCATTTGTCATCAATTATCATAAAAGATAACTAATCAAAAATTTGTAATTGTTACAATTATAAGAGAAATATGCCTTTTTAAAAGGCATTTATGTTGTCAGTTAAAATTTTCTATATGAATTATGTCACTTCATCCACCAAAAATGCACCAAGTATCATGAAAGTGAATCTAAAGAATTAGATGTCATGTACTTGAATTAATTTTTAGCAATATCATGATATAATAAAATATATGACTATAACAACAATGTATACATTCATTTAATTTAGCCACAGAAACATATGACTATAACAACAATGTATACATTCATTTAATTTAGCTACAGAAACATTACAGTGTATGCATTCATTTACAACACTAAATATCCATAAAAAATATATAACCTGGTTGAATATAATTATATGTACCACAAAAACTAAAAGCATAGTTACATTTAGAGATCATAATATATGCATTCCGTTACAACACTACTATAGCTTCATGGTCGCTAATTGCTTAGTTTATTTCATACTCGATTGGAAAAGTTGTTCTTGTGGTGATTGAACATTTCTCATCTATGTTGCCCTTTTCTCACTCACTTGAGTATAAAATTGTCAAGATGTTATGATTGGATTTTTATTTGAACCTTAGTCCTGTTAGTTGGAATACTATTAAATGTCATAGGATTAATATCTACTTATTTTCTTTTGTTGGTGTGTGTGGAACTACCAGGCTGACTTATTAAAGCCCTATTATCCAATTTAGTTGGCGAAAAAAAGCACCTATTGTTATTGTCATATATAAATGATACAACTCATATTTACATCCTTCGATTTACTAGCCCTAATTCTCTTTAACTTATTCCTTTTATATTATATATTAAACCCAATAGCTATTGTATAGTCAACAATTACATTTTTAAATTCCTTGCCAATATCAAACTTCATACTAAAGTCTAATGACATGGGCTACCATCTAGTTGATGCCTAACACTCTTAGATGGTCTTCTTAATGTTTCACCAGGTTCTTCACCAATAGGATAGTCATCACAGTTATAAAATTTCCATAATTTGTTGAAATCTATTTCCAATGGTTGATGACCATTCGGAATAGGCACATTAAAAGTATGGAGGACATCTTTATGTTGGGCATTTTCTTGTTCTTTAGCCTCATAAAGAATTTCATCACTTCTATATTCAATATTTTTATTATTTTGAATTGGATCCACTATAAATTACTAGTTTCTTCTTCATCTTGGTTATCTCCATCATCAAGTAACTACATCCTCATAAATACTCTTAGCTTTAAGATGACAACCTTCATTATCTATCCTATGGCCACTATTTTCATTTCTATCATCAACGCTTAACCTTAAGAATGGAAATTGGTTAAGTCGGATTAGATCCGCCTGACCTAACACAACCCCTCAGGGTGTAGAGTATGCTCATATTACCTAAAACAATATCATTTTGGTATTTTTTAAAACTTGCGAACTAAAACAATGAAATTTTGGGCAATTAAACCAAAATAACATCGTTTTAACGAAGGTATTCGGGTCATTTAGGACAAAATCCCATTCAACTCAGGGGAATCAATTTTGCTGATTCTACTTGTCTCTTTTGGCTTATTGCTAATTTTTTGGTCAACACTCTGTAAGAAGTGAAAATTATGAGACAATTACGTGATAGGGAACATAAATACTTACTTGTTGAAGACATGATTGTCAAATTGTGAGAACACTGCGCAAGCGTTTGGTGACGACTAGGGCTTCTACCGCAACTTCGCTCTCTTGAAAAATACAGTTCTTAATCGGGCAAATTGTAAAGAGACCATACGTGTGTATATATAGGGAGTGCAACGGGGACCTAGCCACATATAGTAACCGTAAGCCTGCCCATCATAGGCCTTAAGGTTAGGCCTACACCATTAATCACACTAACAGTTTAAAGTGCTTAAATCCAATAGGGATCGCAATAATAGTGGACCATAGGCATCTCAATAGGGATCAAATCATTAGCCAGTTTTTAATAAAACCAAAACCACAATTGATTGTAACTCACAAAATATATTCTAACATTCTCTCACTTAGGCAAAATCAATTGTTTAATTTTATTTTGAAAAACCTTTGAAAACAACACTTGAGCTAATAAACTAAATTTTCTGCAATGTGACAACATTTTGAAAAAATATATGATCCGAGATGCAGCACTTTAATAGGACTAAGTCCAATCAAAGTCAAATGACATTGAACTATGGCACCCGTTACATCCTTTATTGATATAGCATCAATCTATAATTACATACATCATCAACCTTGTCAACTAGTCATTAGTGTGTATTGTAGCATGAAAATAACACATAAAGGTGATCTAATTATTAATGTAAGGTGCTACTTTCAATGTCAGTCCTTACAATTTCTATTAAAATAGGCTTAAAGTGACAGAAATTGTATAGTTTATTATGAATTGTAATGCCTTGAACTCCAATATGGTGTCAACCATCGACACGATGATTGAAAAGGACACTAAGTTTTATAATAGTGTTTGTAGACTCAAATATGGTGTTGACCATGAGACATTCTGATCCAATAGAACACCGAGTCCAAAATTTTGTAACATGTCTCTAACTCTAACATGGTGTCAATCACGAGACATGATGATATAAAAGGACACCGAGTTTTGAAATAGCAATTGATATATATACAAAATAGTAATAAGAGAATTATTCAAATTAATTGCATTAAAATAATATAATCCATGCAAAATGAACATTCAATTATCTAACAATAAAGGTCTAACAAGACAAGGAAAATCATATAAATTTCAAAACTCCCATTAATCAAGTGCATTAAAAAAGCTTAAAATCTCCATATTTTCAATGTGCTTATGGAACACTATAAGTCGAAGACCCTTGGTTAAGGGATCAACTAGCATGGACTCTGTAACTATATGATCGATGACTATCTCTTTATTCTTCACTAGGATTTTGACAGTCAGATACTTTAATTCCATATGCTTAGAACCACTAGAAGTCTTGTCATTTTTAGTGTAAAACACTGCTGCACTATTTTCACAATAGATTCTGAGAGGTCTAGTAATGGAATCCACAATTCGAAGTTCAGTTACCAGGTTTCTCAGCCAAACAACATGAGTAGCAACCGCATAAGAAGCAATAAATTCAATATGTATAGTAAAAGACGCAACCATAGTCTGCTTCTTGCTCTTCCAAGACATCGCACCCCCAGCCAACATAAAGATATAACCAGAAGTTGATTTCATATCATTAGGACACCCAGCTAGATTTGAGTCACTATACCCTATTATCTCTAAGTTGTCAGCTCTTCTATACACAAGCATATGCTCCTCGGTTTTCTGCAAGTATCTCATCACTTTCTTAGCGGCTACCTAATGAGCATTACTAGGATTAGATTAGTACCTACCCAAAATGCCAACTATATAAGCAATGTCAGGCCTCATGCAAACCTAAGCATACATCCCAACACACTATCAAATGGTATGTTCTTCATCTCTGCTTTCTCAATTTTATTCTTAGGACATTGGTTTTTATTGAATTTGTCACCCTTAACGACTGATACATCACTGAGTTTACAGTTTTGCATATCAAATCTCTCCAGGAATTTATTAATATAAGCCCTTTGAGACAAGCCAAGCAAGTTACGAGATCTATCTCTGTGAATTTTAATTCCTAGCACGAAACTTGCCTCACCAAGATCCTTCATCTTAAAGTGCTTCGTCAGCATCTGCTTAGTTTTATTTAGCAAGTCAAGATCACTGCTAGCAAGTAAAATGTCATCAATATACAAAACAAGAAAAATGAACTTACTCCTACTGGCCTTTAGGTATATACACTGATCAACTTTATTTTCTTCAAAACTCAAGGAGGTAATGACTTCATCAAATTTAGGTACCACTGCCTAGAAGCCTGCTTCACACCATAAATAGATTTCTTCAATTTGCACACTAAATGCTCATAACCATTTGACTGAAAACCCTCAGGTTGTTGCATGTATACTTCCTTATGGAGATCATCGTTCAAAAAAGTTGTCTTGACATCTATTTGATGTAACTCCATATCGAAATGTGCTACAAGAGCCATGACAACTCTAAATGAATATTTGCTAGACATTGGGGAAAAAGTTTTAGTGAAGTCAATACCCTTTCTTTGCGTGAAACCTTTCACTACTAGCCTAACTTTATATCTCTCAACTTGACCCTTCAAGTCCTTCTTAGTTTTAAAAACCTATTTATAACCAATCGCCCAATAATTTTTAGGTAATTCAATAAGTTCCCACATTTCATTATTAGTCATAGACTGCATTTCTTCTTCATGATATCTACCCGCATATTAGAATAAGCACAAGACATCGCCTCATAATAAGATTTAGGGTCAACATTATCCCTATTATCATACATGTCCTCACTAAGATAAACAAAGAAATCGTTGGAAATAGTCAATTTCTTCTATCTAACTGACCTCCTAAGAGGCACTTGCACAACATGTTCAATAGGTTGAGGAGTATCAACTAATGCAAGAGGGTCAGCGACATTGTTAGGAGGATCAACCAGAACAGGGAAATTAACCACATTATCAACTAAAGGTGCATCAATCAAGTTCTCGACGGGAACAGTAACTGTAGGCATGTTATCAATGACAATAGAGAAAGAAACTATCTCTCACACATTAATAGTGGAATCAACAGTAGGAATAACAGTTTCGGCGTTGTCCAATTCTAAAAATTTTGCATTCATAGATTCCACAATTTTAGGACCGCTTTTAGAATAATAGAACCTATAACCTTTTGCATGGTCTGGATATCCAATGAAGAAAAAATAGATAGTTTTAAGGTCAGTCTTTTTCTCTAAGGGATTATAGATCCTAACTTTTGCATGACAACCCTACACACAAAAATAGTTTGAAGTGGGTTTTCAACCTATCCAAAGTTCAAAAGGTGTTTTTGGAATGGATTTGCCAGGAACTCTCTTAAGGATGTAAAGGGCAGTTTTTAAGGCTTCCACCCATAAAAAGTCTGGCAAATTAATTCTACTCATCATACTCCTTATCATATCTTTTAAAGTGAGGCGTGGTATATTATGGAACAATTCCACAAGCTTGCAAAATTTTAGCAAATGGTCCTATATGTTGCTGTCCAGCATCAAATCTACCGTAATACTCACCACCACGGTCGGATCTCACCACTTTGATGACTTTTCCTAATTGCTTTTTAACTCCAGTTTTAAAAATTTTGAATTTCTCAAGTGCATCAAATTTTTCTTTGATTAAATAAAGATAGCCAAATTGGGAAAAGTCATCAATGAAGGTAATAAAATACTTGTTACCACAAATAGTAGGAGATAGACGTCCACTAATATTCGTGTGAATGATTTCTAAGAGACTTAGACTTCTATTTGCATCTTTCTTTTTGGTCTTAATGAATTTTCCTCTAATGCAATCTACGTATGTCCCCAAATCATTAAAGTTTAAGAAAGGTAAAATGTTATCTTTAATTAATCATTGTACCATTTCCCTAGAGATGTGACCTAAGCATTTGTGCCACAATAAAGAGGATTTCTCTTTTATCCTAGACCACTTAACAAGAGTAGTCTCAACATTGAAAGATGTAGAAAAATTATTAGAAGCCAAAGATAATTTATATAAACCATCCACTAAAAAACCATATCCAATTATTACAGAATTAAAAAACAATTTTGTTTTTCCACCACCAAAAGAAAATTTAAAACCAAGTTTATCTAAGCAAGAAACAGAAATCAAATTCCTTCTAAAGGAAGGTACATAAAAAGTATTCTTTAAAATAAGTTCAGGCCCTAAATTTAAAACTAAGGTAACATCTCCAATGCACTCCACTGCTACTTCAACATCATTTCCTACCCTCAGCTTGCTTTCTTTCATATTTGGCTTCCTCATGTTTGTAAACCCCTGTATGGACACATCAATATGGGTAGTGGAACCACTATCAAACTACCAAGAATTTATGGGGACATCAACTAGATTAGACTCAAAACAGATAAAAGCAAAATGATTACCTCCAAGTTTCTTCTTGTTTTCTAACCAAGCCTTGAATTTACAACATTCTCCTTTATGGTGCCTCCTGACCTTATAGAAGACACACTAAGGACCTTGTTTGAAGGTAGTTTGTCTAGGACCTCCTACATTATGGTAGTGAGCATTGCCAAATTTCTTGTAGTCCTAATTTTTACTATGAGCACTATAAGAGTATTTATTATGTTTCATATGACTCTTGCCAGAATAGGGTTTAGCATGAATGGACAGGAGGGCTAAATCACTTTTTTCTTTCCTAAGTTTCTCTTCCTCGGCCACACATTTGGTAATAAGGTCATTAACACTCCACCTCTCACCAGTGGTATTATATGATGTTTTGATTTTGGTTAATTCAATAGGGAGACAGTTTAAGGTATGGTGAATAATGAAATTTTCATTTAGGTCAATGGATTGGGCTTTCAGTTTGGTTTGAAGGTGAATCATTATCATAATAAATTCCCTAACACTCGTTATGGTCATACCTTATATCCATCAACTCTTTCATTAAATATCTAGACTCAGCATTATTGGATACCTAGTATCTATCTCCTACGATAGTGAGAAAATCTTTTACAGATGCTATGTCGAGCAAACCACTCAATAGGTGTTCAAAAATGCTCCCCTGAATTGCAACCAAGCTAAGTTGGTTAGATTTCCCCCACTTAGCCACACTCTCTCTGTGTTCAGGTGTACTTCCTTCATCAGGGACGACAGGCATGTCTTCCCTTAATGCCATATCTATATCAGCTATTCTTAAGGAAAATTCTATATCCTACCTCCATCTCTTATAATTTGAGCCAGTTAAAATTTCTATGGTCATTTGACTATTATTCAAAGCGAAGGAAATTGTGTAAGACAAAACAGAATGCATTAATAACAATAATAGGGGTATATAAATAATATTGAGGCCCAACCAAGAATCACACATTCCCCTTTACGCAAAATGTGCAACCAAAATCAGAACCTCAGAGATGAGCTATGAAAATGAGGGTACACTAATCTTGAACTTCCATTCCTTTTGGGCAGATAGATTCCCAAGACTATTGTAATCCTCAATAACTCTATTTGAAATTAGGTCTCCAACTAAAACACACAATTACCCCCTCTGAGCAAGCAATTATATACATGAATCAGAAACATTCCTAAAAAAATCTCACAAACCATTAAGATTGATCCCACTTTGGTGGTATTCACCCATAGTAATCTATGAAACTCTTCATACATGAATCAAAATATATTGCCCAATACCATAATTCAGTTCAAAAGGAGATGTAAAAATAAAAGACACCTCAACTAATCATAGATCAAATTAAATTGCATTCTAAAATAAGTTTTGTACTTATACAGTTAAATAAACAAGTAAATATCACATACAATTTAATAAATACATATAAGATATGATTTAAAGAGATTGACTATTGTAAACATATCCAAAATAAGGTAATAATAATTTTCAGTATATTAGGTTAAATAGAAAGGTTGGAAAATGAATAAAATATACTATATAATGTAATATTTTTATAAAAAAAATAAATGCAGCAAAATAATTATGAAAAATATATAAAAAATCAGGCTCAAAAAATGTAGCATAACAGAAAAACGGAACACAAAACAACGTTTGTGCGCCCCACATGCTCCTACATGCGTCGCGTGTGAGAGTGGACGTGTGCAAGACGCACCTTCTTTTTTCTCCAGGCTGGTCGAAATTGCAAAAACCTGATCACGGGTTACAGAAAATGGGTCGCGATCAAAAACCCCATTTTGGGTTCATTTTTCATGCTTAATCCGTGAAAAAACTTGTTTAAATCCAGTTTTAATGAAAAGCCCTTAAGAAATTTCAAAAATCATGATAATTTTATGGATCAAAATCTGGTCAAAATTGGTTTTCAAAGTTTGAAACGGGTTCTTTGAAAAACAACCCCGAAAAATCGAATTTTCTTCAATTTAAACACATATCATCAATATAAAACATGAAGGAAACGTGAATCAACAAAACAAGTAATATTTCATGTGGATTTGGTAAAATTCGAATCAGGTTCAAGAACCCCAAGCTACGGTTTGTGTTGCAAAATTCTCATTGTATAGTGCATGAAAAATTAAAAAATCAAACATCAATAGACTCATGAGATTAGGATTTACAAAAGCCCTAAGATTTTAGGGATCGATTTTACAAATTTACATTAACACGAAAATCACACTAGGATCATATGAAAGTGTGAAAATTATGATCCTAATTATTAATCATCAACAATAATTATCAGATTCCTTATCACATAATTTCTTGCTCTGATACCAAATGTAAGAAGTGAAAATTATGAGACAATTACGTAATAGGGAACATGGATACTTACTTTTTGAAGAAATGATCATCAAATTGTGAGAACACTATGTAAGCGTTTAGTGACTGGCTAGGCCTTCCACCGCAACTCCACTCTCTTAGAAAATACAGTTCTCAATAGGGCAACCTGTAGAGAGACCATAAGTGTGTATATATAGGGAGTGCAATGGGGACCTAGCCATAAATAGTAACCCTAGGCCTTCCCATCATGGGCCTTAGGCTTAGGCCTACACCATTAATCACACTAACGGTATAAAGTGCTTAAGTCCAATAGGGATCACAATAATAATGGACCATAGGCATCTCAATAGGAATCATATCATTTGCCAGTTTTTAATAAAACTAAAACCATAATTGATTGTAGCCCATAAAATATATTCTAAGACACTCATCTCACCACTTACATTTTCCCTATAAGTTATCTATAATATCTAAGCCACTGTAGGTTTATCTAACTTTTGTGTCATATAAGCATCCATCATCTCATGGATCTTCCTCAAATTAATTAGCCTTATGTAACTGTCATTATTCAATGTCTTAATGACTTAGTAAAATTGACACCAGGAACTCTATAATAAGCTTTGTCAATTTGATTATACCTTAATTTCATCCCCATCACAAATCTGCCTATAACTTGTAAAATCTAAGTCTACCTTATCAAAAATACTGAACATCTTTCATAACTCAAATAATTTTACAATTTAAACTCTCCACCACAAAACAAACACCATTGCCTAAAAAATGTTCACTTAAAAGATGCTCACACGAGCCATTAATTACTACTGCCTAATTAGCACTTTATATGTCTCAAGTCAAATTTTAGGTTTAAGATACTGAGTGAACACATAATTAGCACTTTATATGGATTGATTTTAACTAGTAAATTTATCTAAAGAGGAACTTTATGTCTTAAAAAACTTATGTTCTTTGCTTTTAATATCATCTCATGACAAGCTCTCCCTAATTCATAACATTCACTCAATAAACCAAATGATACTACAAAATGTAGTGAACTTTTAGTGATATGGATAAATCAAACACAATATTCGTTATATAATGTTCAATCAAAATTATATCATGGTATCTATATTTGCTAATTAACATACATCTATTCATTAGAAGCAATTGATCTTATATTTGCTATCATTGAATTTGTTTATATACTTGATACGAAATTCTTGACTTTTAAGACATGATCATTATATATCTTTAATAGAAACAATATATTAAGTATCTTGAATTTGCATATTGAATAAGAAAGAAGACTTATGGCCATCCAAAGTACAAATGGTATCAATTTATAACCTAATTTACAAATAATAATGGTTTAGGACCACATATAAACCAAAATATTAGTTAATCTAGAAAATTAACTTTTCAACTCGATAACCCACAAGCCCTATAAGTTTTGATAATAGATGGCTCCAAATGTTGCCTCCTATATATATGGCATGTTCTATCAATTTAATACACGAAGACAAAGAAGAAAGAGGTCAAAAGAATTTTTTTAAAAAATTTGGAACTCACTTATCTTATTTTGCAAACTTTTCCAAAAGACATGCAATCATATAGTTCCCAAATAAAAAGACAAAGTGACCCATAGAAGCAAAGGAACAATGTTGCTAAGATGGAGAAAAGTAGTAAAGCTGAGACAGAGAGAAGAGCATCAATGATAAAGGCCAAAGACAAAGAGAGCATCAGAGGTATAAAGCAGTAGTAAGCAACACCCAAAACATAATTTGGGGTTTCAAACAAATTAGGGTCCATGTCAGTTATCTATATGGCAACATGGATTCCTAACTTTAAAAAATTTCCACATAAGTTAGACTGAGGAAACCTTAATAAAAATTGAGATTTCGTTAGTGTAAGGGTTACATTGTATTGTTTATGAAATAATAAGGTCTTCTTTTAATAATGAAAACATTATGGTTTTTTAGAATAGTAAAAAATATTAAAGTCTAATTTAAATTTTGGTAAAAATCTTAAGAGCTAAAACATACTTCATCTTTAAGTAAATACTAAAAGACCTTTTTGAACCTAATATTTTCACCAAAATACAAATTAGATCCTAATGTTATGTATGTATGTATGTATGTATGTATGGGTCAGGCCGGGCCCGAGTTCGACCTCTCCTATGGTGGCCTGCGGGTAGGCTCGTAGCTCGCACGGGCCGATATGGGCCAGCCAGTGGCCTGGCCTGCCGACGAACTGACCGACCCATGGCCCGAGCGATGGCCCAGTAGGCCACGGATGGCCAAGCCCACCCATTTTTTAAAAAAAATCAAAACGACATTGTTTTGACAAAAAATGACGTCGTTTCGAAAAAATAGACAGGCCGTGGTCGACCATGGTCGGCCTGTGGTCCGCCTAACCCAGGCCGGGTCAAGCCGGAATTGCCATCCCCAGTCACTTGCCATATGTCCTCCTCTCATGGTTTCTAATGGGTTCTTTTTAACAACTAGCCCATTTGTCTCCCAATTTTTTACGACACTTGTCATTAAAACCTAAAGCCATGTGCTGATTATTTTTATTGACTTTTGTCGCTTATTTCTACTACCATAAATCAATTGCCTTGCCACTTGGCATTTTTTCTAGTTCAAAAATACCCAAATTCTCAAAAAATTTCTTAAATTTTCACCAAAATTCTAAATCAATATTTATACTCACCAAATCATTTTCAAGACAATTTAATCATTATTTACATCATAACCACGATAAAATCATTTATACCGGGAAAATGTCAAATAAATTCATATACAATCATTATAATGTGTGCAAAAATTAATGATCACGTATGTGTATGCTTATATTATGCATGAGCATGAAATGCATTTCTTAATTTCTCATTACTATTTCTCATGCACAGTTATCTAAGGTTCTAACCCTTTTGCATGGGAGAAAGGGATACTGCATATTTGTATAAGGTAGGTTCATTTATGCACCAGTACCATATACAATGGAAAGGCTAGCAACCTTGTTAGGAGGCTGTTTGATAGATTGTAATATCAACACCAAATTGTCTATCATAACAATAGAAAATTGTGGCATGAATAATGGCATGATTGAAAAGTTGAAGAGTAAGATATAAGTTGGAAGCTTGTGCGTTAGTGGAAGGTTATGTTATCTGACTTGTTTTATGCATATTTTGAATTTGATTGTGAAGGATGGCATGGATATAACAAAGGAAGTAATAGATTCAAAATAATGTAGCATATTGGAGTGCAACACCGAAAAGAGTTGAGAAATTTGAAGAAATTGAACAATAATTATGCATTTAAAGTACGAAGAAGTTGGTTTTGGATTGTCTAACCAGATGTAACTTAACCTTCAAGATGTTGGAGTTAGCATCCAATATATTGATGTGTTTACCATATTGAGACAAAGAGATTCTGAATATACTTGCATTCCTAGAGAAGAACAATAAGAGTTGACTAGAGAACTTTGTGTGAAGTTGAAATTATTTTATACTGCAACTAAATTGTTCTTAGAAATAAAATATCCAACTTTGCACTGTTGCTTTAGCATTATGTGTGAGATAACGAAAGCTCTATCTAATTAGATGTTTGATTCCAATAAGGTTATTTGGGTTATGGCAAAGCAGATGATGGAGAAGCTAAATTCTTATTAGTATATGTTTGGACAGACTGTTGTAGTCATATCTATACTGGACTCGAGATATAAGATAGAGGGGTTAATTTTATATATAATGAGTTGTATAGGGATCAAGCTCAAGAGCATGCAGATGTAATTGAACAATTCAATTATGATTTTTTAGTGATTATCAACTCAAAATGGATAAAATTTAAGATTCGGATTGTAGTTCAGACTACTCAGCTCCGACTTCAATTTCAGGTTCAAACTTATCTTCTAAGAGTAGTTCTTACTTTCACTTACAAAATTCATGAAAAAAGAGTTAGGACTTCGTACAATATTATAGAGTTAGATAAATATTTGATTGGAGATTGTGTGGCCGAAGTTGAAGGTATATAGTTCGATGTATTATTATGGTAGAAGAGTTATGGAAATAATATTTCGATCATACAAGTAATTACACAAGACCTATTAGCAATTCCATCATCTACTATTGTTTTAGAGTTTGTTTTTAGCACCAGTGGTCAAGTTATTAGTCCTCTTTATACTCAACTTCATCCTCGTACTTTGAAACCTTTATCTGTGATCGACATTGGTTAGATGATGAAGATATTGAAGATAAACTCTTTTTTTTTTTATATATCAATTTTGTCTGCTTTTTATATTATCTTACCTTATATTATTTTTCAAATTTGTACATTAATACAGCTACAAGTACTGATGTCGAGGTAACTAGTCATCCACATACTCATACTCATCAATCAAGTGAACATTATTTTGATAAAATATTTGATGATGAAAGTATATTTAATTATTTATTAATTATTACTATGTTCTTAATATTCCTTTAATTTTAATATTATAGAACTAAATATAATGTTTCTATATACAAAAGAAGTAATGCAAACTATTGACGATCCTGCCTACAATGATTAGCTGCTCTTTCTAGTCTCCACTCTCTCGGGTCTCCACTTTTCACTCTCATAGTCCTAGTCCAAAACATTATTTCAAGATTTTATCTTGAATTTTTGTAAATTATATAATTTAAAAATTTTGGATTTTTTGTAAATAAATTTGGTTTTATCTTATTCATTTTATCAATATATATACGTTTTATATAGTCATTCGTTATAAAATCTCAAATTTTATTAATCAATTGAAATTCAAAACTTAAATCAATTTAACTGATTACTTTATATATAATCTTTTTTTCACTTCATATAATCTTATCCTCCTTTATTAATGAATTTGGTTTAATCTTATTCATTATCAATATATGTACGTTTTATATATTCATTCATTATAATATTTTAATGTTGGCCCACAATTTTTTATTTATTTATTAAGCATGATTTAAATGAATTATGAGGTGTTGATAGATTAATTTTTGGAGTTAATTTGTTATGACAAGGTTAGTAGGATTTTATGACATGGGTAAATTGATGGAATTAAAGTA
>JANIIA010000001.1:25929057-25940542 GCA_027478495.1 Erythroxylum alaternifolium
TTTAAAAATATTATATTATAAAAATATTTTTTATTAAATTACTATTTGGGTATATATAATAATTTAAGATAATTATATTTCTTTTGGTAACAAAAAAACTATTAAATAATTAAACTTTGCATTCATCCTAAACATCAATCCTTAACAATCCCAATAGAAAGCAAAGATTCAAGAGAAAATGATAAGAATGAGACTGTAAGCATAAAGGACAAATTTGGCATTGTAAAAAAAATTTAGCTGTTTGATGAAAGCGCTCCTGTGCAGGAGCGTTTTCATTTTTAGCTTTTTGAAGACAAACAGCTATCCGATCAGCCGCTCTCCAAACAGCTTTTATAACTGTTTGAAGGGTCAAACAGCTAAAACATACCAATCAGCCAAAATAATAGCTGATTGGTAACTAACCAAACGAGGCCAAATTCTTTTTCACCGTCCCTTTAAAAATATAATTAAGGCTTTTTAACTATTTTATGATTTTTTTCAATCTTTTCCAATATTTTAGCTTTTTGTCTCTTAACTAAATTAATTTTCTTTAATTTTTAATTATTTTTATTTTAATAAAATATTTTATTTTAATTTATTCTTATAAATTTTATTTCTTATTTATTATATACTAATTTTATAATAATTTAATATAAATTAAATATTTAAATTTTGAACTTTTTTTTACCGCTTCCATATTTGATACAAAATTTAAAATATTGATAAATTCCCGTGATTTGAGAATTATAAAAGATGCAAGGCTTTGGATTATTTAGCGCATGCCTACTCGGCCTTGAAATTTGAATTGGTAGGCGGGAAGATAGAGAAATGAAAAAATTAAGAAATTCAAGGGTAAATTTGGAAAAGAAGAATTAATATGGCGCGAATGGGGGTGGAATGAAAATGAAAGGAAATTCCAAGAATTGGGGTTGTTGTTGAATAAGATTGGGGTTTTGCAATGGAAATAGGAAAGGGAGAGAGGCAAGTGGATCTGGTCAAGTCGTTTAAGCTTGCTGTTCGTTCTCTTCTCACATGCTGTTCTGCTCAGGTTTCTCTCCTCTTGTTCTCTCTCTCTTTATTTTTGTATTTTATTTGTTGATTTTTTAATATTTAATTCAGGATTTTAGCAATGCATTCTCAAGTTTCAGTGGTATCGAGCAGCAACGCCTTCGTCGTCTCTTTATTCAGGCATTTCACTCCGTCTTCCTTATGTTTCTTTGTTTTCCATTTTCTCAATTTCCTCCAAATATCTTGCAGGTCATTACTTCGTTGCATACTTTGATTGAGGTATTCATCTCTCTCACTATAATTAATGCGCTCGGTTCTCTAATGCGTTCTTCTTTAATCTTTTTTTTTTTCCTTATCTGTCTTTGCAGGAAGAGTTCGAGTCTTTGTGCCTTGAAACCCAGGTGCGTGTTTCTTTCTTTTCATCATTACCTTTAATTTCCAAGTGATTCAGAGTATTTGAGTTGAGTTGCTCTAATCATTAGGATCCAGAGGCATTTCTATTAGTGAAAGGTCAAATTTTCAGTGTTTATATCCCCTTTAGTTTGGTGATATAGTTCAAAGTCCTTTATGTGCTTCACATGTGGGTGTGTTCTTATGTGACAATGTTGGAAATAACAGAGCAAGAAGGTTAGAACAATTGCTGTGTTCTATCTAGTTATTGAGAGAAAGATGCCTTTTAAATAGGCTTACAAGAAAGACGTTAAAGTCTAATAGACTTATCTAAGGAAATCTGAAATTAACGTTCAAAAATAAAACAAACTCTATAGTTACTGAATCTTGAAGGATTCAGTTAATAGAACAACTTTGAATTAGTCATAGCCTTCAACACTCCCCCTTAATTCAAAGTTGGTGATGTGCAATTGTGCTCGAAGATCTTCAAATCTTCTAGTTGGTAATACCTTTGTAAGCAAATCAGCAAGTTGATACTTTGAATTGTAGAATTCTGGCTTCACTTGCTCTACTGTCACAAGATCCCTTATGAAATGATGTTTGATTTTCATATGCTTGGTTCTTCCATGCATAACTGGATTTTTGTCCATAGCAACTGCAGATGAACTATCACACATAATATGAGTTGCCTCTGTTTGCTTTTGTCCCAAGTCTCCCAGCAATCTTCGAAGCCAAACTGCTTGGCACGCAGCAGTCGTTGCTGCTACATACTCAGCCTCAGTTGAGGATAATGCAACTATAGTTTGCTTCTTTGATATCCATGATATTGGACCTGATCAGAGAATAAAGCAATTCCCTGTTGTACTCTTCCTATCCACATGTGATCCAACCCAGTCACTATCAGAGTAACCTTTCAAGTTGAAGTTTTGACCTTTCATATACCAAATTCCATAATTACTTTTTCCAGCTATATAGCGAAGAACTCTCTTTGCAGCTCCATAGTGTTGTTTTGATGGATAGTGCATAAACCTTGAGATTACACTAATTGCAAAAGATAGATCAGGTCGACTATGTGTAAGATATATTAATTTACCCACCAGGCTTCTAAACCTCCTTGCATCTACCATATCCGTTCCATGTTTTAGTTTCTGTTTCTTATTTGTATTCATAGGTGTAGTAGCTGTCTTACACTTCTCCATGTTGTAACTTTTCAAAAGATCTGTTGCATAATTTTGTTGAGACATGAAAATGCCACCATCAGTCTGTTTAACTTCAACACCTAGGAAATATTGTAATTTTCCTAAATCTGTCATTTCAAACATGTTCATCATGGCATCCTTGAACTCAAATATCAATTGAGCTGATGACCCTATGTATATCATATCATCCACATACAAACTAACTATGAGAAGTTCATCAATGCCTTGCTTTTTTAGGTGCAAAGTTGGTTCATTTGGACTCCTTTTAAATCCATCTTGATGAAAGAAAGTGTCTATCTTACTATACCATGCACAAGGAGCCTGTTTTAATCCATGTAATGCCTTTCTCAATTTGTACACCTTCTCTTCTGATCTTGATACCTCAAATCCTCTTGGTTGTTGAACATAGACCTCTTCTTTCAATTCTCCATTTAGGAAGGTTGACTTAACATCAAATTGATAAACATTCCATTGTTGTTGCGCTGCTAGTGCAATAATAACTCTAACTGTCTCAAATCTTGTAACAGGAGAAAAAGTTTCTTCTTAGTTAGTACCTTACTCTTGGCTGAATCGTTGTGCCACAAGTTGAGCCTTGTGTTTCTGAACTCGTCCTTTTGAATGAAACTTAGTCTTGAAAAGCCATTTAAGGCTGATGGCTTTCTGTCCTTGAGGTAGATCAGTCAGTTACCATGTTGCATTTTTCTCAATTGCTAAAATCTCATCATTCATTGCTTTCTTCCAGACTTCACTCTTCATAGTTGCTTCAACATCTGTTGCATCACCAATCTCCCCCTTAATTTCAAAAAGGCGTCGTGGAATTTTGCCACGTTCACTCCTTCGTAGTTGAACCGACTCAATGTTTGTGTCTTTCTGTGAAGTCTTTGAGCTACTGCTACTATGTTGCTGAGAAGAATCTTATTGGAGAGTCAACTTGAGGACTAGTCGGTTGCTCTTCCTGAATTTCTTCGACTTGTTCTTCACTTACAATTGGATCCAAAGTAAGTATTGGCTTTTTTGTAGCTTCCTTCCAGCTCACTTTTTCATTGAATTGAGCACTTTGACTTACAACAATCTTCTTGCCTTTAGGATCGTATAGTCTGTATGCCTTTGAATTTAAGAAATAGCCAACAAAAATATATTTCTTGGATTTTGATCTAATTTGCTTCTCCCAGAAGTTATTAAGGCATAGCATACACATCCAAAAACTTTCAAATGACTTACAGAGGGTTTTGATCCATGCCATGCCTCGTACGGTGTCATATTTCATACTGCCTTAGTTGAAGAGATATTGATTAGATAGACAGTTGTTGCTACAGCTTCTACCCAGAAGCTGTTGGCTAAGTCTTTAGCCTTAATCATTGATCTCACCATTTCAACAATGGTTCTATTTTTCTGTTTTGCTATTCCATTCTACTTTG
Source organism: Erythroxylum alaternifolium (assembly GCA_027478495.1). Lineage (NCBI taxonomy): Eukaryota > Viridiplantae > Streptophyta > Magnoliopsida > Malpighiales > Erythroxylaceae > Erythroxylum > Erythroxylum alaternifolium. Next base: position 25,933,052 of record JANIIA010000001.1, read on the forward strand.
GGGTATAGGGTGTAGTGAGCTCTCTTCGAATGCCTTGCTCTTTTTATAGAATTCATTGAATTCTTTTGAGAGAAACTCTTCCCCTCAGTCTGTTCTAAGCACCTTCAGTTTGCTGCTGCATTGCTTTTCTACGAGGGCTTTGAAGTGATCAAATGCTTTGGATTTTAGATTTAGAAAATACACCGAATATAGTCTCGTGTAATCATCAATAAAAAGTAAGAAGTACTTACTTCCTGCATGAGACTTTGTCTTCATTGGTCTGCATAGATTTGCATGAATCAGCTCTAGTCTCTTTGTAGCTCTTCTTGACTGTCATTGGGGGCAATGCTGTTTTTGCCTACTTGCCTAAGGCACACCCTTCACATATGTGCTTGAGCTCCTTGATAGTAGGCAAACCATTCACCATATCTTTAGTAGCAAGTAACTGCAGCCCTTTCACATTTAAATGCCCATATTGTTGATGCCAAATTTTTTATTCATCAAGTCTGCTGCTCATTAATGCGTAAGTTCCTTTGCAGGAAAAATCGATAGGAAACATCTTGTTTTCTGTCATCTTGGCAAGCAATATAATATCACCAATGTCTTTCTTAATAGTGCAAGTGTCTTTCTCAAATATAATCGAGTGTCCACATTCAGTTAATTACCCCACACTAATTAAATTGTGTGCTAGACCATGTGCATAGTGAACATCCTTAATTAATTTCTCTCTACCATCATCAAAAATGGAAATTGTATCTTTTCCTTCAATCTGCACTTGTATATCATTTCCTAAGCGTACCTGAGCCTTATAGTTTTCATCTAGTTCCTTGAATTTGTCTCTTTCTCCGGTCAAATGATTTGAACAAGCACTATCAATGTACCAAATTTCTTTCAGAGTGCTTTGAGAACTTACATGAGTCATGAAGAGATAATCTTTAGGCTCTTGTTCTTCTGCATATTTGGCTTGATCTTTGCTCCAACAGTCATCTTCTTTGTGTCCATACTTCTTGCAGTAGGTGCATCCAACGTCCACGTCCACGTCCTCTTCCTCAGAAAGGACTCCTACCGCTTCCTCGATGTTGAGAAGATTATCTTTTCTCCCCTTGGATTTGAAAAGCTTGCTCTTTTTCTTGAACTGTTGTTCTATTGATCCTTACTTCATGTGTTTGTAGTGAGCCCATCAGCTCATCAACTATGAGCGTGGACAAGTCTTTAGATTCTTCTACAGCTGCAACAACATGATCAAACTTTGGAGCCAAACTCCTTGGTATTTTTGCTACCACAATCTCATCACTTATCTTGTCACCATACCCACACATTTGACTGACAAAACTTGACACTTTAGCCAGTTATGCTTGTACTGTCTCATTACTTTTCATGCTTGCCATTTCAAATTCTCTGTATAAAAATTGAAGCTTGACAATTATTACCTTACCTTTACTGAGTCTTCATACTCAGTTTTCAAAATATCTCTTGCTTGCTTTGATGATGTTACTGCAGCAATTCTCGAGAATATTGACTCATCCATTGCTTGTTGGATGAAAAACAGAGCCTTAACATCCTTCTTTAGATTTTCTTTGTGTTGTGTTTCTTCAGTGCCTTCTTCATCATAGCCAGTCTCAACAAATTCCCACAACTCCTGAGATTTGAAAAGAGTTCTCATCTTTATGCTCCAAAACTCGTAAGCTTCACCTTTGAATATAGGGATTTGGGGCTGTGAGACATTCACTGCAGTGCTATTTGAGGCCATAATGTGTAAGAAACGAGGATAGGAATATCAAACAGCCTGGTTTCAACCTGTCTCTAATACCACAATGATGGAAATAACAGAGCAAGAAGGTTAGAGCAATTGCTGTGTTCTATCTAGTTATTGAGAGAAAGATGCCTTTTAAATAGGCTTACAAGATAGACGTTAAAGTCTAATAGACTTATCTAAGGAAATCTGAAAGTAACGTTCAAAAATAAAACAAACTCTATAGTTACTGAATCTTGAAGGATTCAGTTAACAGAACAACTTTGAATTAGTCATAGCCGTCAACAAAATATTCATTAACATTTCGTTTTGTGTTTCGTGTTTGGTACCGTCAATTTTACTTCTATGTTACAGGTGGGAACTGCTCTTGATAGAGTGGAGCAGCTTGTAGAAGAGCAAAGTCTAGACCCATTATCTTCAGAAAAGTATGCATCTTCTGTTTCTGGTCGCACACGGATTTCTCATTTTGGTCAATAAAAATTACATATACTTTACATATACTTCTAATTGCATTTTTTCTTGCTCTTTTCTATTCACGGAGATGGATTTATACAGTTATACTTTCCAGAAGCTGGAATGGCTAAGAATTAGCTTCTTGAAACCTTTGCCAACCCTCACAGTTGGGCTTTATATAATTATATCAGCTTTCTATCAGAATAATTATGATTTGGATTGTTTGTTTGTTGGTTGTTAATGATTCAGGGACAGTCTATCTCTCTTGGGGGAATAATTGGTTCTTTATAAAATCTAGTATCTTTCTATTATGGAATTCCTAATTTCAAAGCAAATGAATACAAATGCAACACAGACACTCTAAGAATGAGTTAAGTTTCCTTTTGTACACCTAGAACCTTTCCTGAGCTTTTTGTACCTTTACCTATTCAAATGATCAGTTGTCTATCTCTATGTACGAGTTCTATCAAAAACTGCAGGGTGGCATTGTGATTGAAGATGTTAGAAAGGGCAAAAGCAAGTGGTTTCTATGTAGAAGTTCATGATTTAAACACAAAAGTTGTGCATTCTCAATGGTCTTATGTTCTTTCTTGAAATAACAAGATCCCTTGGGGTTACTTTGCAGGACTAATGTATCGGTTGTTGCACGAGATCTATGGACCAGCAAGGAAAATGAGATCCGCCAGTTACAGGGTATTCTGGAAAGAGTAAGTGTTGAGGTCCATCATTTGAAACCATTAAACCATGGTGAATAATGCCAAATACTTCAAGAAATGTTACTGGTTAAACATAGTATAATTACTACAACAGATTTATGGCTTGATTTTTTAGTGAACTCCACAGGCCCTGTATGTTTTAGAACTTATCTGATTGATGAAGTGAAGACTCGATATTCCCACTTCGTTGTTGTGAAGTGTATCTTTAGTCTGACTAGGTAAAATATTAGGTCATGTAGCCATTGCTTTTTTGTGCCTTAAGAATTACTCCTCGGACATAGGCCTTTGTACCTGTCGTTGTTTTGTCTGTTAGATTGGTTTTCATGTTCAAGTTTTACCAGAGGTCTATGTTTCTGGAACATTCTCGGGATAAAAATGGTTTTGCAATTACCTTCACTGTGAATTTAAACCTTTTCCTTTCATCTTATTCAACTACTTTATATTAATGAGTGAAATTCATTTAATCTCTTTGTGCTATAAAAATTTGCACCCTTAAAGTTGGAAGTTCTTTGGAAGCTCCAAAAATGGTTTGGAAATCTCTATCTTGTTGCTCAGTTACTTGGTTTTGGACTGAATAGTTGAAGGTAGAAGGTAGAAGGTTGCATAATGTATCTGTAATTATCTTATCTCAACTGTCAACCAATCCTTTTAACACATTTTTTGGCTTACCTAGCTGAAAATCCCTTTACTTTCATGATCTTATTGCTTAAAAGGAGAAATATACTGTTTTTAAGATCTTGAAAAATATCTTGATTATTAGGCTGAAGAGCAGAACTGCCTCATCCGATCTCAAATTGAACTACTTAGGAAAAGAATGCAAGACATTCCAGGCTCAGGAGAAAATATACAGAAGGTTTGATATTTCTATTCCTAATTTTTACTGGTACTTGTAGTAGTAAATGAGGTAATGAATTGTGTTGCTGAAGGTTGGTGTACACGTTCGATTTAGCTAGAGATGGCCTAATTAACGGTTTCTATATACGCCAATGTTGCAGTTGAGAAAAACGATTGCAAACTATGGAGGATGCAGTAATGGTCTTTAAGTCACAGAAGGGGACAGTACATAAAATGTAATATGTGTTGGTAAATATGTGTAACAAACTTTGTACTCTTTATCGTGTATTTTGCACTTTTACTAGCTTAATATGCATGATTCATATATTTGACTAGTACTTGATGCTTGAAGCATGACGACGAGTTATATTGTTTGCTTGATTGTTAACAGTGTTAATGGCATTACTTGTAGTATGGCTCAAAATGGAGATTGTGAGATGGGAACAATGTAGAAAAAGATTGTGATGTGACTTGCTTAAAGAATCTGTAGTAGAATCTCCTTGCCATTGAGACGGATGGCACTTGCCTGAAAATCTGAAGAAGGAGTTAACTCGTTGAATCTGGGCCTATTCATGGGAACTCCAAAACTAAGAGTAGTTTAGCTTAAAATTATGTTTTCTGTTCTTGTTTTTAGTTTTTCTTAGTTAACAATGTTCTCAGGATTGAAAAAGCTGATCTGCTACAATACTTGGTTTCTGTTAACTTACTAAAGCCGGCTGGAACAAGAAATTGAAAAGTATAACAATGGTAAACCTACCTCCACATTTTGTTAATTTTCTGAAAGTCATAATCTGGAATCCTTCTGATGGAATTATATGCCTGAATTGTTAGACCTATTTATATGTAATAGACTAGTAGCAACACATGATGGGACAACTCATTAGAATCAAGCAGGTATGCGTCGAGAACATGGCTCGCTTCTCTTTTTACGTTAGAAATCCTTGTAAATTTATGACTTATTGTCCATATGTGACATGTACACTGATTTGGCAACAACATTATCATTGTGAACTAGCTGCCTATTTTGAACGAGTTTACGTGGAACGTGCCCATGTCTTTTGTGATTTTCAATTTTTCATGTTTGTTTAATGAAGTAGCGATGTGGGGATGAATGAAAATGACAATTTGTCATGATTTGTATTTTTTTTCATGATTTGACACGAGGGGACAAGTTAGGGACAGATGTTCTCTATAGATGCAGTTTATAAGGATGATTGACATATTTCAAGTCCGACTTTAGAAAGTCAATGGAGAAAATTATTATTGTATTGAGATTGATAATTGAGTGACTTTGAGGATGTGGTAAAAGTTGTTCACATTACGGCAGCCATACGGTCTACTTTGGAGGTTTAGACAACTTAGTGTAGTACTACTCTTGTTCATCCATCAAGATACGTTACTCAGTATCATGCATCTAATATTTTCTTCAACACGTATGCGCAAAAATTTCAATGCAAGTAATAGTTATACAATTAATTCTATTAAAAAATATTGACTTGTTCAACATCTAGGTTTGGAGTAAATTGATAAAATTTCCAATAATATTAATGGATTAAGTGTTTCTATTACACAAGGCTCTTTGTTTTGTAGTAATTTGTAGGATCATAATGCGCTTAGTCTTTTTTAATATTTTTACAAAAAGATTATTTTTATGACTTAAATTTGTTACCTTATAATTATGAATGAAACTTTACTAATTAATTCAACGCTTACCTTCTATTAATAGATTAAGCGTTAATGTAAAACCAAGTGGAGTTATCACAACTTGAGTCCTAGGTTAATTAACTCAGGCATTGACATCCACCATAAGGTTAAAGAAATCATTCCATTTGATTATGTTATTCTTTCAAGTTTGTTAATTCTCGAAAATTAAGTAGTAATTCCATAATTCTATTTAAATAAAGGTTATAAGAAAGTAAGAAACCCTTTAGACATAATAAAACAAGTCAATCCTTGATATTTATTTTCACGTCAAATTTGTATTCAGATGTTCCAAAGTATTCCATTAATCCATTAACAATTTAGAAGAGTATTAATTCTAATCAAACGACCATTAGTAAGATAATTAAAAATTGATAATCCAACATACATTTTATGTCGAAATATACATAAAGATAAACAGTTCCATATTCACGCGAAACTTAGTTAACTTTTTATGTTGACAACTACCAACTAAATTTCTTGACACAATTTATTTTAGAAAAATAAAGAAATGGGAAAAAGATAGAAACCAATGCGATAGTGCTAAGTTATCTAGGAACTTAGACAACACAAGATGGTAATGAAAACTGAGTAATGTCAAGAAACATGCATGGTTTGGCAAATGTTTTGGGTATACAAAAGGAAAATGGTGGGATAAAGAAATATGATAATAGTAGAAGCTGAAACTAGGGGAAGTCTTCACTCTTTTGAATCATTACTAGTAAAAAAGAATTGTGAATGAATGCAACAACAGTTGTCCAAATCCAATTCTATAGCAACAATTTAATTAGACTATCTCTTAAAAAACCATAGACTAATATAACAGGATATGATGAACTTGCACAACTTCATTCTTATCTTATTAGCTAATTTCTTTTTGAATTTTGACATTTATACTAAAATATAAACATTTTAATATTTCATATCATATAATTATAACTTTGATTCACAAAATTCTTAATTATATTAAGAGTCTTTTAATTAAGTATCAACTAAAAGTGTATTTTGAACCTAAACATTTATGTTGGAATATAATTTGAACCATTACATTTTGAAACGTTCAATTTGAACCCTAATATTTTCAAAATGTTTAAAACAGACCTTAAATATACAAAAAATTTAACGGAGATAACTATTTATATGTGAAATGGTTATGTCTAGTAGTTAAGCTCAGATGGAGATATTATAGATTTTCATATGTGGAAATTACTTGATGCCCATGTTAGCAAAGATGATGTCAAACTAGAATGATTTTCATGACCTTTTCCTCCCCTTATAGACCTAAGATGAGAGGAGGAGCCTGTAAGGAGCCTTTCATGTAACACACTCCACTTTGCTAGAAGATAGTAAGACTCATTTTTTAATTGAAAAATAATAAATAATGCCATATAAGTGTTGACATAGCATTTAATTAATGAATAGCTAATTACGTTAAAATTTTCGCCCATTTAAAATATTTTAAAAATATTAGGGTTCAAATTGAATGTAACACACCACTCTAATAAGATATATTCTTGAACATAATGTCGATATTCGAGAACATACTCTATGAGGATTACATGTTAAAACATTCAGACCTACTTATTACAAAAGTTTTCCAGACATCAATCGCAATTTAAATGAACCAGTAATCATTTTGGTCCATTCCATTTATAAACACATCATAAACAAATCAATAATCAATTTAAGCCATTTCATACACAAAACATATCTAGTCGTAGATGTCTTTACATTCCAGAATTCACATTTACATATACAACAGTTGTGGAATACAAATTGTAATACGAAATTGGCTAAAGACATATACAGATGCAAACTGATCTCGACCTCTAAATCTTATCCGATTGCAGTGGTTATATTCCAATTTGTCTAACTAGATATCCCCTCAACTTGAAAGACAATGTTCCAATTTTGATGAGTTTTGCAAATTCAGTGAGTTAACTATCCTCGATGGGCTCACTCATATTAAATTACATATACAGTTAATAGACAATTCATATTATCACATAATGTACATCACTTCACCAATCATCATATAGACTATATGATGATTGG
>JANIIA010000001.1:25940642-25974472 GCA_027478495.1 Erythroxylum alaternifolium
ACATCATTCCTTGTTACCTCAAGATGAGGTCGCTCTTAGGGTGGTGATTGAGTACCACTATTTGTATTCAAAGGTAATTGGGTAGCTAATAAAGGATTCACCACTCCTGATAGAAAGAGATGATACCCACGACTTCTTTTTGGGATCATTACTCAGGAGTCTCTGACCATAGCAATTATGTGTCATGAAGAGAGTCTTCAATGACACATAGAGTAATGAGATCCCAGGACTTGGACTAACATCACTTGGACTAGAAGTGGTGTAGTCAGTCTTGTGTGAGTTGACACATAGCTCATACTCCGAACCAAGTGGGGTATAGTATGGTGAAAGAACGAATTGAAGAGTTCGTGTTTTAATCCACTTATATTTCGACAAATTGGCATCATGAAACCCTTCATGATTTGATTAAATTAATTGTTAATTTAAGTGCCTAAAATAACTGAGAACCTAAGGGTCACACGAATAAAAGATTGGATCAAAAACATATTGTGTAAGGCTAAATTTAAGCAGGCCACGATCGTGACTTATAGGCCGCGATTGTGGCCTTGCTAACCACAATCATGACAAAAGGCACGAAATGGTATATCAGTGAGTTCTTCACTTATGTCATAAGGTTTTACCACTTCTTACACACTCTAGTGAAAGATAAGGGCTCTAGAAGAGTTCTAGAGTGAGAGAGAGGTATTAAGAACCTTGTTCTTGCAATTTATACAATTGTTGCATGAATTAAAGTGCACATTATTGAGCATCTACTAGAACTCTAGGTTGATGCTCAAATTACCATTATACATTGTTTATTCATCTTCATGCGTGTTCTTGGGTGATCGAGGAAGGGTTTGGAGTTTGCAACAACCCAAACAAGGAGAAGAAACAAGAAAGGAGGAGAAACAAAAGGTAAAAGTTTTATATTTCATGTTCTTTTACATATCCATGCATGCATATTTGATTATGTAGTTTTTGGGTTATCATGGTGTCGAAATCTTGATTCCGACACTTCTGCTACATTATCGTGCATGTGATGCATGCAATCTTGGCAAATCAAATAATTCTAGCATTATATGATCATATAATATCCAAGTTCTTATTCATTCTTACTTAATACACATCTCCTTTGAATCACGTTAACATTCATAAGATCCCTTTTATTTCTATAACATCTCCAATTTTCTAGATTTTTGATACATTTATGTCATCAATCTATTCTTTAGTTATAACATCAATTATCACTCTAAACATATCACACATTTAATCACTTAATCTATCATCAAACTATGTTCATTTTAAGCCTCATTCAAGCCTAAATGCAATATAGGAAAGTACCTTTACTTTTGTTAATTCAACAATTGCATACAACTACAATCACTATTTACCCCACAATTGTGGGATGAGTGCCACGACCGTGGACCACCCATTTTCCTTCAATTTTCCAGATTTGCACTCTTTCATACTATGTCCAATACATCTCATGTATAGTCTATCATTTCTACTTTAATTCCTCTTCATTCTCACCTCCATTTCAACTTAAAAACATCCATAAAACAAATCATAAATGATTGTTTATCCATCACACAAAAACAGAACATGATCTTTATTGTTTACTATCATTTTTGTTCTTCTTATTTAAAGGACATTATACTAGTCTTTTCTTTAACTTCATACTCACTTTAATTCATCTCTATATAACAACTTATAACTCACATTTATCATATACCTAAAATAGAACATATTTAATTCATTCCTTTATTCACATTTTTGCACTCATCCTATACACAAAATTAGGTCATAAACACATCTCTTTATTAATCAATTATCAACTCTCATTCCAATATTATTTTTATTATTAATCATCCACAAAACAATACATAATATATTATTTATCATTTATATGAAAACAGAACATCAATAAATATTCATGTCTTCATCAACGATTTTGCACACTCATTCATTGCTATTTACCCCATCAATCATCCCTTAAATTATCATAAGTTATTTCTCATCATATACATAAGAATAAGACAACATTCAAGCACTCTTTCTACTCCCTTATCACCATTAATCTATCTCCAAAACAACCAAGAGATCCATATTTTTATACGTCCAAAAACATAACATATTTATCCATTCTTCATCCATGTTACACATTTTTTAGCACCATTTTCATAATCATTTAATTTCAAAACAATCCCCACATATATTTCATTTAAAACAACCTATGAAGATCAAACATGTACTTACTTGTTTAAATTTCAATTTTCTTCAAAAATCATGTAAAACCCTAGCTTCTTCCAACATACACGATTGCCATCATTTAAGGAGGAAAAGGTTAGGTCTTTTAGTGACAAGATGAAGAAGGCAATAAGATATTTGAGTAGTAAAGTGTAAGATTGTAGTAAAGCTTAACGTGGAGAAGGTGGAGTGAGAGTTTCGTGAGTGTGAAGAAGAGAGAAGAACGTAAATGGAGAAGAGAAGAAAAGAAAGCATGTATTAACCAAATGAAAGACAAAAGTTGGTCTTTCAAATAGAAAAGTATCGTGGAATGGTGAAGGTGGTGATTGGCAAGTGTGGTGACACTTGTCACTTGCCACATGTCACCTCCTTGTAGTCTCTACTCGGCCTTTTTTAATCACTAGTCTATTTGTCCTCTAATTTTTAATCCAATTGTCTCCCAATTTTCTATGACACTTGTCATTAAATCCTAATACCACTTGTCAATAATTTCTACTACCATTTGTCACTTATTTATATTACCATTTATCAATTGTCTTGCCACTTGACATTTTTTCTAGTCCAATAATACCCAAATTTTCAAAATTTTTTTCAATTTTCACCAAAAATTCTAAATCAATAATATAATTCACCAAATCAATTTTTAAGACAAAATATTCACTATTCACATCATAATCACTTTAAAAATTCATTTATACCCCATAATATGTCAAATGAGTGCAGGTACATTCTTTGTAATGTGTATAAAAATCAATATTTACGTGTGTATGCTTATGTTATGCATGAGCATGAAATGCATTTCGTAATTTTGGAATGTTATTTTTCATTTACAGTGAATTCTAGGGTTCTAACCCATAGTATGGGAAAAATGAGATATTACATTGAATGCTTCGAAATGTTAGATTTTAATTTGTATAATGATGTAAAGGTTAAGGTTCAAAGTACATTTTTAACCGCTAAGTATCATGCAAGCTTATTTCATTACCATCCATGCTTTACCTGTCAACCGCCACTAGTGGATTTGTAACTGAAGGAAAGGGTTGTTGGATAGGGAGATCAACTTTTGGAATTCATTGAATATGGGTGGTTTGTTAGCGGCAAGCTAAATGAAAAGTTTTTTTCTATAGTAATCTTAATAATCAACTAAAAATATAAACATTCTTCTTCACCAACTAGTGGCACTCATTCCTTTGGCTTCTACCTGTTCCTTCCTTTCCCTTCTCTCATAGATTCCAATGCATTATGACATTGGAAACCAAATTTCAGGCTATTGATTTTAGTGTTCGTGGTTTAGTTTGATATGTTTACTGCAATAGAGACATTATAATTAGTAACTCTGTGAAATCAATTTATCTTTTTTAAAATCATGGATTTTTGTTTGACATTTGAACTTTGTTCGTTCCTATATCTACTCCATATTCTCTTTCATTTTATAAAACTCACAAGTTCTCAAAATATATTTGTGGATTTTTACAATAATTTTCTTATATTTGTGTTCTTTTTTACTTTAATTTTAGGGAGATTTTTAGATTGTATTTATACAGATGTCGATTGCATATTCAACAATTCAAACTTTATTTAAAATAAACAAGTAATTACATAGGTAAATTTCAATAAATTTTACATAATGAAAATGAAAATTCCCACCTTGGGAACAAGTTCTCACCTTGAGCTATTAGCAATTCTCAAAGGGAAAGCTAAATGCAATCCTACGCAAAGAAGCCTTTGTTTCTACCATTTATTGTATCTTGGAGGAGAGGAACTCGTGTTTATTTTTCTAAAAATGAAGTAGGGGCATACCAGTTTGTTGATACGATAATCAATTGCGATCGGTCTGCTTTAATTGCAAAAGATTTTCACAGCACTTTATCTCCTGATATGAAGCATATTTGGCACCTCTAACTTGTCGGTTTTTGTAATTATTCATAGGTAGTTTCTAATTGCTGTCTTTTTAGTTGATTATATACTTAAACTCATTGTAATGTTGATTTAGTTTTGTCTATACTTATGCCATATTCAATTTTTTTTTAAAAAAAGAGATTGATATAGTCATTAACGTGATTTGTAATGATAATTGTCTTTAACAGTTATAAATGTTAATTTCTGGAAATTAAAGTCAAAAATTGAAAGCTTGAATTTTTTGGCATGGTAGATGTCATGTACTATTTGGTTTCTCCTCCTACATCAACCTAAAATAGAACTAAAAATTATGTAACCATGCTCTATGGTTACTTGTTCTGATAACTTCAATTCAACGTTGGATTTGAGATTATGTGCCGTCTTGTTTGGATATGTTGGACAATAGCAATTTTAGTCGCGTACATGATAAACCTTGTCCATGTTACGTATATATGACACATTTTTTACAACTTATCGCAGATTCATAATTTGCAAAACTTTCATGCGTCGATGCAGGATAGCAGTGACCAAATTTTGTCCTAACAATGGTAACACAACAAGGTCATGGGAGGGTGTCAGATTAAAGAATAACAAAGATCTTAGTCGTGTGAAAAGATAGAATGATTAGCGGTGAATGTTTTTTAATTAATTGATAGGATTAGGTCCCCATACGAAAAAAGCTAGATGAACAATATCCCTAAACATAAAGGAGATGTGATCTAAGCATACGAAAATAACGGAACCAGACCAAACATGAAATATCTAATTTTCAATCTTGATATTTTTCATTTCTTGGCACTTTGTCCGTATTAACCTTAATAACAAAAGCACTTCCTAATGTGGGTGACACTACTTGGACCGTTGCATTTCTCACCTTTGTTTTTTTGTTGCTTTCCAGTCCAAGTTATTACAAAAGAAAATGAAAATATACAATATATCCTTGGATAATCTGTGCTGTTTTGTTTCTTTTTTCTTTTTGTTTCTTATTGGTTTTGGCAAGAAACTCTGCTGAACGCTTGGGACTTCTTGCTTTATTTTCTTCAGTTTCCCAGTCGAAGTAGAAGGGAAGAGTACAAATTTGCGTCGTTGGGATTTAGGTTTGTATGCCGCGGAGTCTTCTTCTTGTCGAAAAGAGATAGGAACTAATGGGTCAGGTGCTGCTTTCTAAATATAGAAAGTTGATGTTGGCGTGCAGATGAGAAATTGTACGGTGTACTACTATGACTTGGAGGATAATCTGATGGGTAAGCCATTCTGGGGAAGGACAAAAGGGCCATACTGAATCCCATCGTGAGAACCCAGCATAGACCACCTGCAAGATTCCAACAAATTTGCTCCTCTCAGCACATTCATCACTTTCTATACTTAGATTGCTTTAAAATCCCAGGTAAAAACGGAAAAGTATCTAGTCGAGTCATGTTCTTTTTACCAACCTGTACTTGGTGGTCAGGTGATGCAGAAGGACCAACATTTCCAACTTGGCTAACTCATTCCCAGGACATGAGTGGAGCCCATTGCCAAATGGTAGAAATGTATTAGGTTTTGGTGCAACCTGTTAAAACCATTGAAAACTAATCGATTCAGTTTCAGTTTCAGAAATGGTGAGGACTGGACAAACTAGCAGGAAAAAATATATATAAAGATTGATTGGCACTGAATTTCAGGAATCATTACATCAAATCTGGAAGGATCAAACTTTTCAGGATCTGGAAAGATTTCAGGACTGTGATGAATGTTTCTCAAAAGGGGTAAAACTTTCCACCCTTTTGGGATAAGGTATCCTGAAAACAGATGGAGGAGGAAGTAGCAGTTAGCTTAATGAACATAGTGCTTATACTGAGAAATTTGTTAATGATTGGAATTGGAGGAACTGACCTTCATATTCAACATCCTCGACAGCCTCTCTAAAAGTGAAAGACAAAACTGAAGCAACTCTTAGTGTTTCTTGGATCACCCTTGAAGTAATTGACATCTTCCTTGTATCCGCCCAAGTGAGAAGCTTCTCATCTCCGCGCTTTTCTTTACCTTTAATTATTTCTTCTTGCTCTTCCTGTAAGTACACAAAACCAAGCCAATGAAAGAATTAATCTTGTGTCACATCTTATTAAAGCCGTCAACTTGCATCTTTGTTAGTAGTGTACAAAAGGTGGGACCAAGAGTTCTTACAGTGACAGCTTCAAGGATGCTCGGGTTTTCTCCAAGGTATTTAAGAATCCATGTCAAAACACTGGCTGTTGTGTCACGAGCAGCAAAAATTACACCAATAATGTTGTCTGCAATTTGTTCATCGGTGAGGTCCCTCTTGTTACTCATGAATGATCCGAGCAAGTCCTTGTGATCAAGCTTCATTTCCCTCCTAGTTGATAGGATTTTAGCTAGGATCTGAGCCAGCTCTTTTCTTGCTTTCATGGCTTTGTTGAAGAGTGTCCCTGGTAGGTTAATGGGCATTGAATTGTATCCCTTCTCAAGATCGTAGTAACAACGTTTTAGATCTTCTCTGTACAAAACCTCATCTTTTCCCAATATAGATAGTAGAGCAACATTGAATGCATACTGCCAAAAAGCAAATAAGCAGATAGAATAAGTATCAGTAACTTGAATGCAAAACAGAACAATTTTGCTCTGTTAGGAGCTCACCGTCTTCATTTCTTGGAAGGTGTTCACTTGTCTTCCTTCCCAAGATTGAAGAGAGTCATTGGCAATGGATTCGATGTCGGAGACGATGCTTTTGATAGCCTCAGGCATGAAAGCACGAAGAACAAGCCTCCTCAATTCGGCATGGTAATCTCCTTGGTGAAAGAAGATAGCTTGCTTGCCCAACATCCTCTCCTTGCTAGCAGGATATGTTGGTTTGAAGAGATCAGCTCTCGTCACAAGCACGAATTTTGCAGCTTCAGGGCCTGAAATCATCACACAAGGACAACCCAATATGTGACTTTTGAAGATAGTGCCATACCTGCACCAAAGCAAAAAAAAAAAATCCATAAGAATATCATCAGTTACATATATAGTTAAAAATCGAAACTTGAAGAAGACGATAGAAGAAACAAGACTTGCATAATGACCTCTTGACTTTAGAGGCAAAGAAGTCATTTGGGTTTTGAGAGTAGAGTTGGAATGTCTCCCCGATATAAGGCCAACCTAAGGTTCCGGGAGGGAGAGGCAACTTCCGGCGATTAGAACAAACGATTTTGACAAGGGAGATGAACAATAAAGAAGCAGAACATAAGAAGAACAGAGAGTACAATTCCATGTCTTGAATAGAAAACTACAAGGAACTAATGTCCCTGAAGTGGTTCAGGTGTGTGATTTGGCAGTAGTTAGCCAAGAAGCGAAGAGACTAGTTGGGTGCACAGAACACAGAACACAAAACAAGTGAAGAATGAGAAGGTATTTGTAGGCTACGAGTCGTGACTAAAAAATGAAAAATAAAACAATAAGCAGAAAGGAAAGAGGGAACACAATAAGAGAGAGATTTTCAAATAAAGCTCGAAGCCCACACGCGGAAGCTCCCTCCTCCAGCTGGTACTAATTAGTCTATAGAGATAGAGATAGGAAGTGTGGGGTTTGGGTGTGCACGTGTCAAGAGGGTTGAAGATTGAGAGTCTTATAATGTCATATTTTAGATTGACTGGTAAAAATAAAAGAAAAAGAAAAAAAAAAGGAAACTTTGGAAAAACTAATTTTGAATGACGACTTATATTAATCATATCGGTTAAATTATATTGAAATCAAAGAAAGAAAAAACCTTAAACTGGTTGTTTATTGATCATTTTTTATTTATTTAACACTACTAATTAATGAATAAATATAAATTCTGTAAGAGAAGACATAAATTTAAAGGGACAAACAGGAAGTTAGAGCCTTCAATTGGCGTGCCTCCCACAAACATTTCGCTGTCTACTCCTATCCGTACAAATTCTACTACCAATACAGTCACCTGTGGGCATTTCTTGCCATAGTTTCTCATGATCCACTTAATCCACGAATGCACGTCTTTGCTGCTAAGTGCTTTTCACTACATGCGCTTAATTACTTAGGAGATTGCCAAATCTTTTTATAAATTTCAAACATTAGTGAAATATTTACATAATGAGCCAAGAAAGTAAAACAATTATACTTTTATTAATTGATGTAAAATATTGCTAGCAGAAACCAATAATGAAAAATCAATATCACGATTCTATACATATATTTACGGTTTCAAGGAAAGCGGCATTAGTTAGTAAAAAATTGTTCATAGGATTCATATATAAACTTATGCTTTCGTTTTCATCCTACCTTTCCTTCAGTAATTCCAAATAAAACGCATGGTTTGGATTATAGTTGGAATTTTGGAAACAAAAGAATGGAAGGTTAAACTTAAACGTAAGAGCTTAATCAATTTCCATAATCCTTCAATGTCGACTAGATCATTCAACTTACGTTCCATAGAGGACTATTATTACTATTATTTTGTATACCTAGTTTTGTCAAATTATTATTATAGAAACTTCTTTGTTCTTTTAAATATTTATTGGATAAAGAAAAACAAAACCCTTTTGAACTAGGTCATTAGGTGTGTTCTGGCCGTGAAGATTCATAATAACATGGGAGGACTTCTTGACTTAATATTTGATAAGTACAGGTTGGATTTGAAATAAAAGGCAGTCAATAGCTTTATTGTTCCCAGTCGATATGAAGACATGTGGCTACTACGTTTGTGGTTTGGAGATGGGAGGTGGGACCTTCTATTAAATGTTCTCTCCATGACCACGTACCTCGGTGCTATTTTGTTCAAAGTAAATGATAGGAAAACTTCATCGATTTGAAATGACAAAAGCTCTCACGTAACATGCGTTTTTCTTCTTTGAATTTTTGAATTTACGTACAAGCATTCTTAATACAAACATAAATATGGATTTTGCATGAACAATATAAACAAGGGAAAGGTTTTCAACTCGATCATAATGTTCACATCTTGATTATTGTGTTCAGTGGCAATTTGGTTATTGGGTAAGAATGCCTTGTGGTCCTGAAATCCCAAATTCTGAGACCAATAATAGGGTGCTACGTAGTAGAAATTAACACAAAGCAGTTTTAATAATTACCGCAAACCAATAAATTTACTTTTTATTTTTAGTTTAAAGATTGAATAATTTAAATATGACTTGCATTAAATTTAAAGTTCCGTATTAGCATGACCACCAATGAAGCAACAATCTCAATATATTGGAACTCATAATAAAACTCTAGAGATTGAATAAACAATATCATTTTTATAATTATGTTATTTTAAAAGTATTAAACTTTTAATAAATAACAGAATTTTAATTATTATCTTTTGGAAACTTTTTTGAATAAATTTCTTAAAATATGTAAATTTCCGTTGATATATATAATTAGTTAAGGACGTGGTGACTCAAAGTAAGGTTACAAATTTGATTCAGTTGAATAATAATGATGGTTGCACCCGCTTCAACTGAGTATAAGGCTTATGGGGGAGTCCTTAGAAAGTCCCTTTCACGACAATTTTTCATTGACCTACGCACCTACACATGGAGGGAGGCATATTGTGTCCTCAGCAACTCCTTAACTTCATGCCGGTTATATTAACTTACTTCCTAACCCAGGATTGAAAATATCCCTTTAATTTTCAGCATATGCTATATAATAATGTATACGACCAAATGTTGTTAATAGCTAATTTTGATCTTTGTTTATCATTGTTTCTTCTAACTATTTCTTGGGGCATGCAGGTTAAGAATAGAAATAAAATTGGTCTAGAAGAAAATAACATTTAGACGTGTGGCACTTGATGATAGGAAGGGTAAAGCTGTGTCTTAGTAAATTGATGCCAATTTCAAAGAGTTGAAATTCCATGGGGTTTGAGAATCCGGAATTTGATTATATAATTATAATTTAGATGATTATTGTGCAGAGAGCTGAATGTGTTTCAAAATTTGACAAATGTAGAGTCAATACTCAATAGTATGGTTGATCTGATAGCATCAACCACGCTTGTTTATATGTACAGGCTATACTAGCTATCACCTAAACTTACTCTTCTGACTAATTGTATCAAATATAACCTTAATTGGGTAATGAATTGATATTTTGTTGGGCCAAAATTTCGTACTTTCAAGAAGTTATTATCCATCTGCCGTGAACTCACAAAAATCCACCACCCTACTCTCACGATATTATTCCTCTGTGGTGTCTGTTGCATCATGCCAAGCTTGTGCATGTATCATGCTCAAATGCAATCAGCGAAATGAAATGGTTGTGGCAATTGACTTCCTTTACTTATTAATACTAATGATTAAAAAAGCAAGCAAATCAATTCTACTGATTTAATCATAAAATTTTAAATTGATTAGTTTTCAGTTTATTTTAATTTAATAATCATTGTTATCAAAAATTAAATAGTTTATTAATTAATCAGTCATTTTTGTCAATTAACTAATTTTATAAATAAAAATAAATTAGTTATTTTTAATTTAACGATCTCCTTTTTAATTAAAATTTAATTTCTTTAATTATATTCAATTTTTTATTTATATTAATTTTATAACGATTTAATTTTTAATTTTAAACTGCTTATTTTACCTATTTAATTTTTCATTTGAGTTTTAAAATATTGATTTATACATTAGGATGAAATATATTTCATTAACTTGCATAGGAATATAGATATTGCAATGCATACATATAAACTTCCGCAGTTTCTGGATGCTTTCTATGATATTCCTTCTCTAGGCATCCTATTTTAGGCGAGTTGGGCCAACCAAGTTTAGGAAGATATGAACTGTTTTCTTCTCTATTTTCTCGTTCTGTCAGACTTTAGCAAAACGAGGCTGTTCTCCACTGAAGCATGACGATTGATGGTTCACTTTATATTCATACAAGTGCAGTGTAAGAAGCCAAATCAATTAATTACATAGAGCTATATAGCCGGCCAACCTTTTAAGTAATTAAAATAGATATCATATTGGCGTCATGATCTGGTTTAGAACGAAAATGGTGTCCAAATACAAAAACTGGGAAGAGATAAAGAGAGCTGAAAGGCAAAATTGGTGGGTGTAATTCATCAGTGAGCAATAATGGAGGAAAGCTACAGTGATGGTCACAGACATTCATGAAGGCTCGCTATGCCAGGGAATGCCTTTATGCCGACAAACATATGCACATGTATCTATACTCAGTATATCTATTTGTAATAGATTGAAAAAATAAAAATATAAACAACAATCCCTCCTTCCTTTACTTGCCAAGCAAAATTATCAATGATCTATAGATTGTTGTATATGATATATATTTATACTTGTACAATTTGGAAACAATTATTAAAATATAAAATAGTGGTCAAAAGGATTTAACTATTTCATTTTCTGCTATCTAATTTCTTAGATTTGTTTGGATTGTTTTTGAATTAAATGACTTATTTTTTGTAATTTACGTTATTACAAAATATAAGCTTTTAAGAAATAAAATTTATGGTACTTGGATACAAATTAAGAATCATCCCAAAAGAAATATTTATTTATTTATAATAATGTTTTAATTTTTTATTTAAAACATTCTTAATTCTTACTTAAATGTTTTAGGATTAATTTTTTTGGCTTCTTAATCTTCATATATCTATTTATCAATTGCATCAATAGTAACACAAATCTTAGATTTAATTTCAATATATTTTATGGAATTTCTCAATGTAATTATCAAAACATTGAACTACTTTCACTAATTCAAACTTATTTCTATTTATGTAGCTCTACCTATAATAGTTTTTCAAGACTAAATAAACATTGTTAGTATTTCTTTTTCCTTTATTCTTTTGTCAATTCTTATAATTTACAAATGCATGTCTTTTTCATTCGATGATATTAATCAAAATTGAATGATCAAAATGTTTCAATATCATTTTTAAATCGCCCACGAGACAAATGGGGAAGAAATTGAATGCTGTATACGACATCGACATTTTTAGACTACTTAGCTTCATTAATTGAATTTTTCACCAAGTTTTGCAATGTAGAACTTGTTTTAAAACATATAGATGACAGGGGAAAATACATTTTGTTATTTTACAAGGGGAAATATCCTCCTTGCTGAGTTCTCTTATGTGGGTATCAGGATCGTAAGTTTTAAAAAACTTATCAGTTCTAGCATTACACCATTGTAGCTTCATTCTTTTTCGTGCAATGATTTGAAAGGATACAAATGTTAAGAAGAATTTATTGGTGGAAATACTTTAAATTGAAAATAAACTCATCTATATTTCATGAAACTCATGCATAAATTATAAAGTTAAAAACACTTTTCGCATAATTATATGGGATACACTAGTGTTGCAGTTTTAAATTAGAGTTTTGTAATTAACTTGGACAACTCTTTTTTTTTCCGTAAAATTAAGAAAATTTTAGTAATGTCTGTTGACTTGTAACATATTTTAATATCCCATATTAGAAAATTGTGAAGATGGGAGAGTCCCCTTAAGTTTTAAAAGGAGAGTTTCTTCATCTTGTTAATCATCCCAACCTTTTCCTAATTTGTAATTCTTTGCTTCAAAATAGTGAAATATTAATTTAGTAGTGTCCAAGAAAGTAGGCATAATTGGCCGAACGTCGTTAAATTTTGGTGTTCTTTATTTGTCTATTTCATAGCAATTGTCGGGTATAGTTGTA
Organism: Erythroxylum alaternifolium; assembly: GCA_027478495.1. Classification (NCBI taxonomy): domain Eukaryota; kingdom Viridiplantae; phylum Streptophyta; class Magnoliopsida; order Malpighiales; family Erythroxylaceae; genus Erythroxylum; species Erythroxylum alaternifolium. The sequence goes on from JANIIA010000001.1 coordinate 25,953,434, forward strand.
GTGAATTATCGTGCTATTAAATTATATGTCCAGGAAAATTTTGTTAGGAGGTTGGGTTTTAAGTGGGGCTGTTTGTGACCCATTCAGTTTTTCTTGGGAATTTACGTGGTGTGATTTTTCAGTATAATCGTTTACATTCTATTCACCTAGGCAATAGCGCTCAAGGTAAATTTGTTATTATTGGTGAAAATTAACCCAAGTTTTCACAACAGTTAGTATTAGAGCCAAGGGTTTTTCTTAGTATGCTCTGTGGTCTTAGCGAGATCTTCTCTTCCACATTAGAAAAGATTTTTCCTTAGGTTATTGGTATTCTGCATTGATAACTATTGAATAGTAATTGTAGTAGAGGTGACAGAAATTAGAGATACGACTGCACCAACTACGTCGACAACTTCTACCTCTTTTATTCTACCAAGGACTGTTGTGACAGATACAAAATTTGTGGTAAAGATTTTTGATGATATAGGTCATTTTGGAATGTGACAAAGTGAGGTTTAAGATACTCTTTTTCAGCAAGGTCTTGACATTGCCATTGAAAAAAAGAAACCAGATGATGTTGAGGAGAAAGATTGGAAGACTATAAATTGTTTGGCATGTGGTATAATTCGATCGTGTCTTTCCAGAGAGAAAAAGTATGCTTTCTCAAAAGAAACTTCTGCATCTCAATCGTGGAATGAGTTGGAGGAAAAATCTTGAAGAAAAGCAATCAAAATAAGCTCCATAAGAAAGAAGAGACCGTTTCATTTCTCTTATGCTTCGGGTACTACTATAAATGATCACATCACTAATTTTAATCAGTTAGTTACTGATTTGATAAATTTAGATATGACATTTGAAGATGAAGATCTGGCTTTGATGTTGCTGGGATCCTTTCCTAAGGAGTTTGAATTTCTTAAAACTACTCAACTTCATCAGAAGGTTGATGTATCTCTTAGTGAAGTTACAATTGTTTTGTACAATCATGAATTGAGAAGAAAGACAAAGGAAGAACGTACAAGTGGAATAGCACAAGCTTTGATAGTCAAAGGTCATTCGCAGATCCAAACTAAAGGAAAGAAAGCGAGATCGAAGTCAAGGCTTAAATTGAGCAAAAATGAATGTGCCTTTTGTCGGGAAAAAGGCACTGGAAAAAGGATTGTCCAAAGTTAAAGAATAAAAACAAACCTGATAAGGAAAAGACTGTTGTAAATTCGAACGTTGCTGAATGTGAAGATGCTGACTCAGATATTTCATTGGTTGGTACATCCTCAATAAGCCCTTATAGTCCATGGCTGCTCGATTTAGGCTGCAGCCATCAAATATGTCCCAATTGGGATTGGTTCTCTAATTTTAGAGAGCTAGAAGGTAGAGTTGTCTACACATCAAATGACAACCCTGCACTACAAATGGGATTAGTTCAATTTGTTTGAGGAATCACGATAGAATAACCAGGATTTTGATAGATGTCAGATACGTGCCAAGTTTGACCAAGAATCTCATTTATGTGGGAGTCCTAGAATCAAAGGGTTACACTGTAAATGTAGCAAATGGAGTAATAAAAGTCATCTTTGTTACACTTATAGTAATGAAAGGAATTTGAAGAAATAATAACATGTCTTGTTATCAAGGTAATGCAGTTATTGGAAAAACAACAATAGCTTCTAATGATGATCAAGAGTTAGAAGAATTCAGGTTGTGGCATATGCACTTGAGATATGCAGGTAAAAAATCCCTGAAGATATTAGTAAATTAAGGATTGTTGAAAGGAGTTCGGGCCTGCAAATTAAACTTCTGTGAGCATTGTGTCAAAGGGAAGCAGATAAGAGTAAAATTTAGCACTGCAATCTATTATACGAAGGGTATTTTGGATTATGTTCACTCTGATGTGTGGGGACCTTCCAAAACAACTTCTTTGGGAGCAAAATACTATTATGTGAGCTTTGTTGATGATTTTTCCCAAAGAGTATGGGTGTATACTATGAAGACTAAGGATGAAGTGTTGGGAGTTTTCCTTAAATGGAAGAAGATGGTGGAAACTCAATTAGGGAGAAGGATCAAGCTTCTCCATACAGATAATGGTAGGGAGTACAGGGGTGATCCATTTTTAAAAGTATACGAAGATGAAGGTATTGTCTGACACTTCACAGTCAGGGATACACCACAATAAAATGGGTTGGAAAAATGTATGAACCAGACATTGTTGCAAAAAGTTTGATGTATGTTGTCCAATGCTAGGTTGTGCAGAGAATTTTACGCTGAGGCTGTTACATATGCATGTCATCTCATCAATTGCCTTCTATCAACTGCTATTGGTGGTAAAACATCTTTAAAAAAATGGTTTGCAAAACCTGCTATAGATTACGATTCTTTACATGTATTTGGTTCCACTGTATACTATTATATTAAGGAGTCAAAGTTGGATTCACATGCAAAGAAAGAAATTTTCATAGGAATCACCTCTGGTGTGAAAAGATATCATCATTGGTGCTTAGAGTCAAAGAAAATAATCTTTAGCAAGGATGCTACCTTTGATGAATCTACCATGTTAAGAAAGGTCATAATTGAAAATATTGAGTAGACAGATGGTACTCTGAAACAGGTGGAGTTTGAAGGAAGAATTGTTACCCAAGTAAATAATGAAGCAGATGTAAAAACTCTTGTGGTAGAAGAGGAGCTAGATGAAGAAGAGGTTCCAACCTAAGAACCTCCACAATAACAATTACTCATTGCATTGAGAAAGCCAAAAAGGAACATTCAAGTACTTGCTTGTTAATATGGTGACTTAAATTGATGACATTTCTATCACTTATAAGGAAGCAGTTCGAAGTTCAGAAGAAGATAAGTGGAGGATAACTATGAATGAAGAATATATATTCCCTTCATAAGAATCAGACATACAAAGGGAAAGAAGATAATTGAATGCAAATGAGTATATACAAAGAAGGATGGATTTCTTGACAAAAATAAAGTTTGCTACAAAGCAAGGTTGGTGGCTAAAGGCTATACTCAGACGGAAGGAATTGATTATAATGCATTTTTTTCTCCAATTGTAAAACATTCCTCTATTCGAATTTCGTTGACTTTGGTAGCACAGTTTGATATCAAACTAGTTAAATTAGTTGTAAAAATTGCGTTTCTAGATGAAGAATTAAAGGAAGAAATCTATATGACTTAGCCTAAAGGTTTTAAAGTTGTTGGAAAATAGAATATGGTATGCAAGCTTGAAAAATCGCTGTACAGATTAAAGCAATATCTAAGGCAGTGGTACAAATGATTTGACAAGTTTATGATGAGGCAAAAGTACATAAGAAGAAAATACAATCACTATGTTGATTTTCTCAAGCTACAAGATGGATCCTACATCTACCTTCTCTTTTATGTTGATGATATGTTGATAGTTTCAAAAAATATAAGAGAAATTGAGAGATTGACGATTCATTTGAATCAAGTGTTTGAAATGAAGGATCCAGGTGAAGCTAAGAAAATTCTCGGCATTGAGATAAGTAGAGACAGAAAGTTGAGAAGATTGTGTTTGACCCAAAAGTAACATTTAAAAAAGGTACTACAATGTTTTGGCATGAATGAAAAGTTAAAACCTTTTAGTACTCTACTCGCTCCTCATATAAAGCTTAGTGCATCCTTATATCCACAGAAAGATGCAGAACGAGAGTATATGACTAAAGTACCGTATGCAAATGCTGTTGGTACCTTGATGTATGCGATGGTGTGTACATGATCTAGGCAAGGAGCATTGACAAGCTGTAAAATAGATTATACGGTATATTCTGAATATCGTAGATATTAGATTAATGTTTGAGTGGGATGAGAAAGGTGGTCATTGCTTAGTTGGATATTGTGATTCCGACTATGCTGGTGATCTAGATAATCATCGATCAACTATTGGCTATGTGTTTACTCTTGCAAAGACACCAGTTAGTTAGAGGTTTACCTTATAGTCAACAATTTCTTTGTCAACTACAGAGGCTGAGTATATGGCAGCTACAGAGGCTATGAAGGAGGCAATTTGGCTTCAAGGATTGCTTGATGAATTGGGAATGGGACCGAAGTATGTCAAAGTACACTGTGATAGTCAGAGTGTTATTCATCTAGCAAAGAACCAATTTTATCATGCAAGGATAAAGTACATTGATGTTCGCTTTCATTTTGTACGCGAGATTCTAAAAGATAATGGAATAATGCTCTAGAAAATCTTGACCTTTGAAAATCTTGCAGACATGATGACAAAAGTGGTGACTGCAGTCAAGTTAAAACATTGTTTGAACTTGATTAATATTTTGAAAATTTGATAGGAATTGGAGACAATACTGAAGATAGTTTCATTTGCGTAAGGATTTTGAGAAAAAAGATTGGGAAATATGTCAAGGTGGAGAATTGTTGACTTATGACATATTTTGATATCTCGTATTGGAAAATTGATGGGAGAGTCTCCTTAAGTTTTAAAAGGAGGGTTTTTTCATATAGTTAATCATCCCAACTTCTTCCCCATTTGTAATTCTTCGCTTCAAAATAGTAAAATATCAATTTAATAGTGTTCGAGAAAGTAGACATAATTGGCTGAATCTCGTTAAATTATGATGTTCTTTATTTGTCTATTTAACAGCTATTGTCGAGTATAATTGTAGTGAATTATCGTGCTATTATTAAATTATATGTCTAGGAAAATTCTATTTATTAGGTTGAGTTTTAAGTATGACCATTTGTGATCTCTCTAGTCTTTCCTGAGAATTTAACTTGTGTGATTCTTTAATACAATCATTCACACCCTACTATAATAGTGCTCAAGATGAATTTCTTATTATTGGTGAAAATTAACTCAAGTTTTTGCAACAATGTCAAGACACGAATTAAGTGGATAAAGACTCCAAATGGTAGTATATGTCGACATGAACACGATGCTCTGATCTTACCAAGAGATCTTACGCCTAAAAATTTCCATTGAATATGAAGATTTTACGAACTATAATGTACATCTCATAATGAGGCCCTATTCCTTGTTATACTATCTCTTCAAAATATAAATATTCTCCAAATGTTTTGTTTCACCAATTTCTCAATGTTTTCCTATTCCATATTAATTATTTGTTTCAGAATCTTCTCAATTTTCAATATTCCGTACTAGTATATCTGTTCTCTAATGAAGCATAATTTTTTGTCCGCACTTAAACACTCTTAATTGAACTATTTTGGGAAAAGTAGGCATAACAGGATATAATTTTGACATATTAGTTAAATTTAAAACTTTCTATACAATGACTAGTTCAATGGAAGGTGATAATATTGACTACCTGAAAATCTACACATGAAAAATCAGTTCACTACAAACCAAAAGTTAGTATATGTTAACATCTAACTCTATTGAATTTGGAAACCACATAGATGGAAAGGAGGGAAAGACAAATTAAAAAAAAGTAAATGTGTGAAGAGTCTGACGTGAAAATGTATACATATTTAATGGGTTGGCAGGAATGGTGGAGCTCTCAAGTGCATATGCCTTATATAACAAGGTGGTACAAAGCTTCTTCAGCGAACGACGCGTAAGATATGTAGGGACGATTTATTCGATGTCTCAAATCAATCACTTTCTATCGATTAAGGATACATATAGATGTAAATAGCATTTCCATGCTCGTTTAAAAAACAATTATATATCAAATAAAAGAAGCCGTGATCTTTGCCTGCCTATTTTTCACGACTGAGTACCTTTAATTCATTGCTGATGTAGTAGATCATTTGTTTCACATTTTTGTGCTATAAAATCAAGCAGCGAATAATATTCCATTCTTTTTCCAGCAGAAATTGCGACGTAGCAGTGGGGAGTAGAAGGAGATCGTCGACTAATTTATTTGTTCTAATCTCAGTATCATTTTGTTTTCTTTTCATAAAAAAGGTGATTCATTGTTGGTAATCATAAATGCAATGGTTGGAGAACACTTACTCAGACTTTCAGAACATTAATTTTGGAAATGTTATATAAACTCTCTTAAAATTAAAGTATTTGAATTTATTGATTTTTAAAGATTTCAAACTTTTGAAAAACAAATTGGATTATGTAATTTGATTTTGAGGCGAAGTCAGTTGTAGGTTAAATGCACCCGAGCTTAAGGGTAAGGACTGTCGTTTACAATACAACATGAACATCATAAATGCAAATGGTTCAGGTTTAAAAGTTTGAGGTTTACATATGTGCTATGCAAGTGATTCATACTTTCAAACTATTGATAGTTGTACGTGCAAAAATCCACTAACTAGGATAAGATAAACTCTAGGTTTGGACCTATATAAAGATAAAAATGGCTGTTAACATTTTATACTTTGGGTAAAGTAAAAAAAGGGTTTGTATGAGAGCCAATAGTGAATTATATTTTGTCTCATTTTGCTCTTTATAAAGGTTAAGAGTAAACTATATTTTATCTCATTTTGTTCCTAATAATTAAAGTCAAGAGTGAGCCTTATTTTTTTTAATGAGAGTGAACCCTGAGTAGTGCCCTGCCTATGTTTGGCCAAGGTTGGCCCGCAACTACAGGATTTCTATGTGCTGTATTTTTAGGTAGAAATGTATGTTTTCAGCAAATAAACATGCAATATACATCGAAGACTCTAATTAAGCAAGAAGAATGGTAGCTTTCGTAAATAAAAGAAAGTAAATAAAGAAAAGTAATTCAATATACAAAAAATGATTAGAGGAATACATTGATATTTTTAACACTTCCCTTCAAATAGGCAGACATAAAAGAAGGGAAGATAGAAAAATGTGCCTAAACCGATAATTGTCCAACAATTTGTTGAAAACGTCTATGCTTGGTGTGGGCATAAAAAAGGAATGGAAGTCATATAAATAACACTAAAATGTAATGTCAAGTTTGAGAAAAAAATCTAATTTCATTCAATAAAAATTTAATGTAAAGAATTTCAACGGTGGTATTAGCTACCTTTGTATTCACCTTTCGTAGACGATTAAAAAATCATTTTCTATTTCTTAGCTCTCAAAAAATAAAATATGAATAAAGAAAAAATTTAATAACGACAATACTTTTATACTCATCACTGTTATATAAACATAGACCAACATATTTAGATAACATACAATGAGTGACCATAATTTTAGAATATGGTTTGTAATTTGTCATTGATGTTCAATGAAGAAGATTTATATATATTTCTTTTGAGTGAGTAGTATTTAGGACAAGACACCTAAATCATGAATGAAAATTGTCTTTAAAATTCCTTTAGTAAAGTAGTATTTTTTTGCTGAGTTGATGTCTATGATAATTAAGTCACGAACATAACACAATAGAAATATATAGTCAATTATATCAGTAGATAAATATAAGAAGAAATCTACTTTTGAAGATTAAGAGCCAATTATATGCAAAAAGTTAGACAACCATTGAAACCAATGACGAGGCACTTTTTTGAGTTTATATATGAATGCTTGAGATAAAAAAACAAAGTTTGGATGTTATGGATCAACATACCCTTTATATTAAGCCATGTAAAAAACTTCAGAGAGATTCTTATGAAAGAAAGCATTAGTAATATCCAACTATTTAATTAATCAATACTGAGAGGTTGTAAGAGATGGAATTAGGCGAATTATTATGACGTTTAATACCACATTGAGAGTTTTTTCATAGTCAATGCATGATTATTAAGTAAATACCAACAAAATGGGTCTTGTTTCTGTCAACTATACCATTTAGCAGTTGTTTAATCCAAAAAATCCACTTACACCTAAATAATATCATGACCTATTAGTTTTGGAACTAGATCTTAGGTATTAATTTTTAATAGAGCAATTATTTCAACATCCATGGCTTATTGCAATTACTTAAAATTCTTTGCTTGATGACAATTATAAGGTTCCTACTACAAAAAAATCAGTAATCTTCGATAGTTTTAAGGTTTGTAATGAACAAGTAGAAATATGAGCATCCAACTTTTGGAAGGTTAGGGAATAAAATTGCATAGGATGAGTACCAATTGGTGGAGAATAAAAAGGTAAGGGAGTAGCAAGATAGAATATAAGGTCCCATTTTTTGCTATAACACTATATGCAAAGTGTTATCCAAACTATTAGCCAACAGATTAAAGGTTCCACTTCAACATTTCATCCACAGATCTCAATGTGCTTTTATCTCTTGCAGAAGTATCCTAAAAATATTTTACTAGTTCAAGAGTTGATGAAGGACTACAATGCTAATAATATATCAACAACTATGCAATCAAAGTGGACTTTTCTAAGGCTTTTGGTAGCTTGAATTGCAACTTCCTACTGTGCAGTTTGGAATGATTTGGTTTCCTTATGAAATTCTTTCATTGGATTAAAGTTTGTATCTCCACATGCTCTTACAAAGTGCTTATTAATGGTGTCCCAAGTAGTAGGTTAAATGGCTTTAATGGGATAAGAAAAGGTGACCCAATGTCTCATTACTTGTTTGCAATTTCAATGGAGATTCTCAACATAATCGTTATGCAAAATTATCTCTAATAACCCTAATTTCAGATTTCACTACAAATGCGAGGACTTTTAACTCACTCATCTTCGTTTTATAGATGATCTTATGTTATTTTATGGGGCACATCACACTTACATATCTATTCTACATGAATTTGTTCAAGAATTCTTCAAAATATCTGGACTTAGTGTCAACTTATTGAAAAGTAAGATTTATTTCTCCTATGATGTTACCAATGTTGAAAGGTTAAGGAATATATGTGGTTTCAATGTTGGTAGCTTGCATTTTAAATATCTTGGAGTCCCTATTTTATCAAATAAGCTTAAGTTCACTGATTGCCACCCTTCATTGGAAAATTTTCAAAAGAAAAATTAATGCCTAAAATAATAAAGCTCTCTCTCAAACTAGCAGGATTCAACTCATTGTACCTGTTTTGAAAAATCTTCACACCAATTAGAGCTCACATCTTTTCCTTCCAAAGAAGATTGATAAGGAGATGGAGAAATGTATGAGGAACTTTCTATGGACTGATAAATATAACAATCCTAAGGACTCTAAAGTTAAATAGGATGAGATACGCTGAAAAAAGCATAAAGGGAGCCTAGGACTTGTCTCAACTAACTTGATACAAACAGTACTAGTGGCAAAGAGGATATGAGACTCTTCAATAATAAGGAAGCACTTTGGTGAAAGTTGACTAATGAATTTTACTTGAAAGAACACAACTTTTGGTATTTAAAGGAAAAGAAGGAGCATTCTTGGCCTTTTATCCTCATGCTAAGGAAAAGATAGACCATTTACTCTCTTTTCAAAATACATATTGGAAATAGAGAGGACACCTAGTTATGGTTTGATAATTGGTCCCCTCTTATTCCTCTATTTATAAGAAGTGAAATCTCATCCCTTGTAGCTAGAATTCTAGTTCATGTCAGAGTATCCAAAATTATTGACTGGACTTCTTGTCTAGCCATTGAAAAAGGTATGGACAGATTGCTTCCTTATCTTCCAACCTATTTACCTAATCACATTTCGGAGGACAAAACTGTCTAGAATTCCACAAGTAATGGGGTATTCTCTAATTCCTAATGTTTAGAAGCTATTTGACCTCATCTTCCTTATGTTCCTTGGTATAACATTATTTAGAAAGGATCATTCATGCCCAAAGCTTTTTTTCACCACATGGTTAGTTGCCACGGGTAGATTGAAAACAAAAGGTAGGTTAAAAAATTTTCAATTGATCAGGTTTGTAGCCTTTGTAATTTGGTTCCTAAAACTAGCTTTCATCTATTCTTTTAATGTACCTACTCCTCCTCCATTTGGGCTAGAATGCTTTGCTACTTGAACTTAGATTGTCCCTACCATAACTGGGATGAAATCCTAGTTTGGGCTAATAATCAATACAGAAGGATGAGGAAAGATCATATATGCTTAAGTCTTTTTCTCAATTGCACTGTAGACTCCATTTGAAAAGAAAGGAAATCAAGGATTTTCAGGAATTCTAATTCTGACAAATAGGTTCTTGCTCATAAAGTGGGCTGTTGGATCAGAGAGATTATAGTGGCTCATAACCTCACTAAAAAATTGAGCTCTTCTCTTAGAAGAAGATGAAACTTAGATTGATTAACTATTGTCTCTAAGTAGACTCATTACTTAGCTTGTAAAGCTAATTTTGTTATATCCTCAGTACCTTTTTTCTCTTTAACAGCTCTGCATGGTAATGAACTTCTGTATGCCCTTTAAAGCTTGTGAATGAAATTATTTCTTCTTTTTTTAATAAAAAGATAGAATATAAGGTTGATAATTAATTTGAGACTTGATGAATAGGATAATGGCATGGATTTTGAAAGTATGAATGGTAGGATATAATTTTGATTTGGAATATGATAAGTAAATGAGTGCATATAAGAATTATAGATAGATTAGGATACAATTTTAGAGTATTTGACTCTCCATGGAAGGAAGGGGAATTAGTGGCTTTAAAAATAGGAAAAGAGGATTAAGATGGTCCTTTTACAAGAGTTGAGATTGAGAAAGTATTTACTTTCAAATTTAACCATGCACCAATATGAGCATAATTAGGAGAGATTGATTCTACTTGGTTTTAATAAAAGGATAAACCTTTTAATTAAAAAACATTATATATATCCAGCCATTTAAGAGATCACAATGATTTTGTGATTTTCCTAGATAGGCACATCTATTACTCTTAAAAGAGAATTGATGATGATTATAGGGTCTTAATAAAAGAAAGATAATATAACTAAAATTTTGTTGTTCAAGAAGGTTTGTCTCCTTATACAATAAAAGTCAATTGGAAGGAATTTTTAAACTTAGGTGTGGGAAGAGAAATGAATAAGAGGCATATATAAGGAAAGGCATAATGACAATATTTAGAAAATATATGTGCATACATTAAAAGAGTAAGATCTATATCTACAAGATGTCATATTTTACGTTCAAAATCACCATTTTTATTTGCGTGTATGGATAGGCTAAATGACGAGTAGTACCTTTAGTTACAAAATATTTGTAAATTTTTTGACACTCACCAACCTAATCTAAATGAAATACATTGATTTGAACATTAAATTGATGCTAAACAATAGATTGAAAATTCAAATAAATAGATGGTCAAGTTGTCGAAGCCCTCAAAATAATACTGATTCTTCAAACTTTTGTAGTAGCTGTAGAACTAGGTCGAATCCCTAAAGAACTAAACTCTAGCTTTTTAATTTCAAGCAATAAAATTGAATAGGGTTTTTTTGATTAAGAAATTGATTAACTAAAATTAATACAAAACAAATTAAATCAACTGAATTTAAATATGAGAAAGTCAAGATTACCAAACTCTGATTCAAGGGAAAGATCTCATCTAATTATAACATTGTCATTGGTTCAAAAAGAATATTTTCACGATTCAAGCAATTAGTTTGAAACATATTAGGATAGCCGCAATAAGTCTCAAATTTTCCTAAATTAATTAGTTCAAACCTAACATTCAAACCAAAACTTATCATCTATTGACTGGGTGTGATAATATTCCATATCAAATAAATAATAGCAATAAGCTCCGTGAAAAAGACTGAACCCTAAATTAAATAATCGAGATAGATGCAACTATTCAATTTAGTTTTCTTGTTTATCATAAGTTAAATATGGAAATTCATAAGTAACCTATTTGCTACTTGTACCAATCCTTCATGATAACTACAGATCACTGAATTCTTGGATAGCGATAAAATAATCAATATTAAATTAAATTGTCAAATTAATCAAATATTAATCATTCATGAAATATGAGAACTCAAAACAAAAAAATACTTGAATTAAAACGTGAATAGAAGTTTGAAACACAAAAGTAGGGATGTCAATTTCGGCCCGTTTTTGGCCCAAGTTTGGCGGGCCATAGGCGGGCTACGGGCCGACCATGGTCCGCCCGGGCCGGGCCACGGGCCGACCATGGTGGGCCTATGCAGGCCATGGGCTGGCCTGGCTCGAGGCCCGACAAAACGGCGTCGTTTTGTGTTTTTTAATATTAAAAAAATATAGACAGGCCGGGTTTGGCCCGGCCCGCCCTTGGCTCACCAGGCCACGGGCCGACCGTGGACCGGCCATTCAGGCCCGCGGCCCGCCATTTTTGAGGCCGGCCTGGCCCATTCACATCTATACACAAAACCTCACAAAGTTATAATTAGAGTATTGAATCCCCTTGAATAAGAAATATGAGTTTAGCCACACATGACTTTTAATTCAATAACAAAAATAGAAGAAGTACTAAGAATTGTTAAAAAAGTCAAAAAGAGAGAACCTTTTTTGTTGTGAGAAACACCCCTTTTTATAGATTTTCTAATATAATCCTAATCTAACTCTAACTTGTAAAGATGTCTATCTAAAACGAATTCAAAACCAAACTCCTTTATGATAAGGATAAGGCGAAGTCTTCTAGTCAAACTCCAACTCTTCGAGTGATCAGCCTTATACACTGCAACAATCCCTTCACTTTATCCAAAATTTGTCATTATCATCAATAGAGTCCCAATTATGCAATCTCTACTTTTCATCTCCTAAAAAAAATCAAACATTAATTTCCATAGTTAAGTATAAAAATAAATTCAAAACAAAGGAGAAAATATCAAATAATTAGTCAAAATGAGATCTTATCAAATTCCCCCATACCGGACTTATAATTGTCCTCAAGTATACATCAATTCGATACATTAATCATCTTCACAACAACCTCTCATCTTCTTTCATGTCATCCAAAAGCTAATTCACTTTTAGGGGTTAAGTTAAAATAACAATCGAGAGAATAAGCATTCATAAGATACATTGTTAAAATATAACATCTCATCAATTCCATCAATATCAAATGAACAAGAGTTGACACCCTCATAAGGATTTCGCTCTATACATTCAAAGTATTTAGGGTTCATTAAACTCTCAAATCAAAACATAGCGAGTTATTTCCATAAGCTTGCTCAAGAATCACAACTCCACCACTAAACAAAATGAACCTAATGTATAAATCAAAGGAACTTAATACGGGTTGTAACGTGGGTTAGGTAAAGTATGACAAAAGGAACTTTTTGGCTAAATAGATTGAAGGGAATCCTACAAACTTATCCACACAATTATCAACTTAAATTAAAACTCAAATAACATCTCTTTCAATCGCCTTTTCTTTTCTTTTCTTTTTTGTCTATTTTTTTAAAACAAAAATTTCAAAAAGGAGATTTTGTTTTTTTTTCTTTCTCCTCCCTTCTATAAAAAATCAAAACAGTGCAACTTGTATCATCTAATTAACTTTTCATCAAAATCTTATGCAAATAAGCTCGATGCAATTCCTTCAATTTAAGGGTTCAAAATTATTAAAGATATCAACAAAAAAGGGTAAATTCGGCTTTTAACAAGGTTATTATGCAAGAAAGAAAAGTTAAGGCTCAAATTGGTTTTCTAAGGATAAAAAGTGAGGTATGTGTGTTTAGGTCAAAAAAATAATTATCCTAACTGCCCTTATCATCTTTATACACAAATTCGTCAAAAAAATGGTCTCAACACGTATTCAAAAGCAAGTTCTAGCATAGACAAGCTATGTTTGATTACACACAACAAAAAGATATATGAGCACATATGTGATGAATGATCTTAGGCTCAAAGCTCACGTAGGTGTCAAAAATTGCATCAAGTTTTGTACACTTTTCATTCAACAAAATCAATGAGATACTTGAAAAAATTTAATGAAAACCATAATCATGCTTGTCTCTTTCATGCATTAGATCTTAAACCAAAAATGCATCCTAACTTAAGAATTATTCATGAACAACAATCAGAAAATTATGAAGCTATCATGAGGAATAATTAATATATAAATCAACATATCATGAGTCCAAGCACAAATCACAAAGTTTATCAAAATGAAAACACTCACTTCCCCATATCTTAATCATACATTGTCCCTAATGTCTGCATAAGATACTCACACTTAATAAAGTTAATCAAAGAAAATAAATAATTGAGGACTTCCCTGAATGATGAGCATCTGAACATTATCTACACACGCTTCTTTGTGGTACTGGTTTCCGAGTCTACGACAGATTTAGCATTCATCGGTGAGTTGCCTTTTGCTGCAGTCTTGGTGGTAGCCTTAGAATGCCCCCATTACATTAAATAAGATAAACAAAAATTACTTAAAAAATATTAACAACTTAATAATAATTGAAATTAAACTAAAAGAAAGATTCACTAAAAGTAAGTAATAAGGGGGTGCTTGCTTAAAGGGTATGATAATAAATCAATGGGAAATGAATGAATAGTAATGGTTGGTTATTTATTATGGTTGATTGAATAGTTTTTTTCATACCCTAGTTTTAGATAATAGTCTATACCCCCATATGTGGGAGGAATGGTTTTGATTTCCGCAAACACTAATATTTTTTAATTTTTAATTAAATTTAACTAAACTATAATTAACTAAAATATAATTAAAATGTAATTAATTAAAATATGTAATATAATTAATTAATTAAAAATATATAATATAATATAATATAATAAATAAATTAATTAAAATATAATTAATTAACTAAATTATAATAATTAATTAATTAAACTATAATTAATTAAAAGATAATTAAAATATAATTAATTGATTAAAATATAACTAATTAGTTAAATACAATGTAATTAATTAAAATATAATTTATTTTTTAATTAAAAAATAACAAAATTTTATTTCTCAGTATTTTTAACAAACCAACCACTATCAATGGTAATGTTAATCATTCATTTCTCTTAACCAACCATTATAATTATAACGATTATATTCATTCTTATTCTTATTATCATTTCCCTATATAAACCAACCGTCCTCTAAGAATTAAAAAATAAAAAATAATTTAAATAGTAAAAATAAAACTTTTTTTAAAAAATTGGGGTGTGGGAGCGCTGCTAGTGTGTTGGTGGGGACTGGATTATTGCGTGAAAGTCAGAGACAGGTGCTGCGTGAACGCATGGGTGGAAGAGTGTTACGGCGTGGGAGAGTTGTGGAATAGAGGCTGCGTTGTGCTTATGTAGAGATCAGCTGGTTGGGGCTGCATGGGTTGGTGATGGTGCAGCGCTGGGAAAGAGCTGGCGAGGGACAATGGAGTTTTAATGTTCCTGCAAAGAGAAATAAAAGATTAGGGTAAATGCTAATAACATGAAAAGGGAAAAATAATTACAGAGTGTTTTCTTTTTCTTTTTTAATAAATAAATAAATAAAGTAAAAATGGGAATAAAAAATTGTGGTTTTTATTTTTTATTTTTAAATTATTTGTTTTTGGAATATTAGATTATCAATTCAGAACACTAAATCACATAAGGCGAGATTTCGCCTTACGAGATTTAGTAATTTGGAAGTCTGGAATTTTAAGACCCTCATTCCATAACATTAAATCGCATAAGGGGACTCTCGCTTTATGTGATCTAGTGTTATGGAATTTTAAGATCCTCATTCTAGAACACTAAATCACATAGTGTTCTAGAATAAGGATCTTAAAATTCACTCGCCTTATGAGATTTAGTAGTCTAGAATTTTTTTAATTTTTTATAATTTTAAAGCCAATAATTTATGTTTCAAAAATAAAAAAAGCATCCTAGAAGGAACTAAAACAAAACAAAATAAAACTATCATATTTTGGGTTGTCTCCCAAAAAGCAAGATTGTTTAATGTCGTTATGCTTGACGTGGCCGGTTCTTTCCAAAGTTCTATGTAATTGCAATTTTGTACTTCTTAAGTAGTGCTACTAGCCGTTCCTCTTACTCGTAAGTCAACCTTTTTGAAATGATTGTGGGTAATGATTTTTCATCACCTAAATAAGCATACTTTAGCTGATCAGGTAACACCATCAATTCTATCTTCAGAGCCTGCAAAACAGAAGGTAAGATTTTCTTGTAAGTTATAGTAAGTTCATCTTTCAAATTTTCCGAATCTATTAGCATTGTTGACAATGGTTCTACAACTTCACAAGTTTCATCAACTTGCTCGTTCAATTTCGATTTAGCTTTAAGATCTAACTCATCTTCATCACTTTCTTCCTTAAACATATGCAGTACAAATAAATCCACATTATCTATATGATAAACGGATTGAAGAACATTAGGGTATTTTATTGCTTCAAAAATATTAAACTTTACTATCTCTCTATCAAACTACATCAATTTTTGTCTTGGCCATCTTCATAAATGGCCTTCCCAATAGAATCAAAGCTGAATGTTCCACACTATCTCCATCCATTTTTAAGATATAAAAATCCACTGGAAATATCAAACCATTAACTTGGACTAAAACATCCTCAAATACTCCAATAGGATGCATATATAAACGATCAGCTAGTTGGATAATCATATTAGTTTCCTGCAAAGAATTCATATTTAAAGCTCAATAAATTGAGTATGACATAACATTAATAGATGCACCTAAGTCTACCATAGCACGCTCAATTTTTTTATTACCAATAACACATGGAAGTGTAAACATACTTGGATCTTTGCATTTTCCAATAATTTCCTATTTATCACAACTAATAAATTGTTACCCAAAATTATTCTCTCTTTGTCCTTCAGCTTCCTTTTATTTGTGCACAACTCTTTCAAGAATTTTGCATATTTCGGAACTTGCTTGATGGCTTCTAGAAGTGGTATATTGTTTACTACCTTTTTGAAAGTTTCTAAGATTTCTCTTTCATATTCATCATCTTTTGGTTTAGCCAACTTGTTAGGAAAAGGAGGTAAACATGAATTAATTGATATTGATGAAGATGAATCATTTTTTACCTTTGTTGATTCGTGAGTTGGAAGTTCTTTCTTGCTTTTCTCTATTATTGTGCTTTTCTTCCTCCATTGGTAAAGAATTTTTAGATTGAATTTTTTTACCACTTCTCAAAGTCATTGCACTAACATTCTCCTTAGGATTCACTACCGTTTGGGAAGGTAATTTCCCCGATGCTTGCGCTTCCAATTTACTTACCAAGGTGGATAATTGAGTGATCTGATTTTCCAAAATTTGAAGGATTGCCCTTGTTTCCTGTTGAAATTGTTGAGTATTATTAGCAAACACCTTAACAATTTCATCTATAGACATACCTGAATTTAAACATTGAGGTTGAGCATATGTAGGAGCTTGAGGTTGTTTATTAAAATGTGAGGTTGATGTCATTGATGGCCTCCTTGATTTCCATAGCTCAAGTTTGGATGATCTCTCCATCCTGGATTGTAGTAATTGGAATAAGGGTCATACTTTCGTTGAGGTTGACCAGGAAAGCCCCCTATTGCATTAGCTTCTTGAAGAGAGTCTTGCTATAATGTAGGGCATATATCCGTAAGATGTCCAGGGAATGAACATATTCCGCACACTCTTGCCAATTGCAATTGACCTGTAGTCATTTGACGAACTAGAGTGGTTAAATCAGATATTTTATTCTCAAGGTGTGTGTTACTTACCTCATTCACACGCTTAATAGCTCCATCTATCCTTGTCCTAAACTGTCGATAATTTTCGACCATAACTGATATCAACTGTCTAGCTATCTTAGATGTTTTGTTTACCAGAGCTCCTCCACTAGCTACATCGACCATACTTCAATTGATTGGTAATAATCCTTCATAAAAGTATTGAATTAGAAGTTGATTGGGAGTCTGATGATGTGGACAGTTGGCACATAGCTCCTTAAACCTTTCCTAATATTCATATAATGTTTTTCCTGTAATTTGTCTTATCCCACATATTTCCTTTCTGATATTCGCTGCTCTTGATGTAGGAAAGAACTTCTCCAGAAATATTCTTTTCATTTCGTTCCATGTTGTTACTGAACTAGGTGGAAGATAATATGGCCAATCTTTTGCCTTATCTTTCAATAACAGTGGAAAGGCCCTGAGATTGATTTGTTCTTCTGTCACCCCTTGTGGCTTCATTCCAGAGCAAACAATATGAAATTCTTTCAGGTGTTTATGCAGATCTTCACCTATAAGACCTCGAAAAATAAGCAATAAGTGAATCAAACCAAATTTCAATTTGAAATCTACCTCAAAATTTGGAAATTGAATGCATAAAGGTTATTGATTCAAATTCGGTTCTGCTATCTTCCTCAATGTTCTCAGATTGAGATTTTCCATCCTTTCATCCTCTTTTTGAAAATTAGAGTCTTAACTAATTGTTAGATCTATTTTAACTTTCATATCTGGAGGTGAATGACTGCTTCCTTGCTTATTCTCTTTTCTCAACTGACGTGCTATCTTCTCAATTTCTGGATTGTATTGCAATTTACTTGTCTGAGAAGCACGAGTCATACAAGACAAGAGATCAATAAAAATTGTACCAATAAAAATGCAAAGAAACTAAGAAACTTGAAATAGTTTCTCGGCAATGGCGCCAAATTTTGGTCGAATTGTCAAAGCCCCTAAAATAATACCGATTCTCTAAACTTTTGTAGTAATCGTAGAACCAGGTTGAATCCCTAGAGAACTGAACACTAGCTTCTTAATTTCAAGAAATAAAATTGAATGGGGGTTTTTTTGATTAAGAAACTAATTAACTAAAATTAATACAAAAACAAATTAAATTAACTGAATTTAAATATGAGAAAGTCAAGATTACCAAACTCCGATTCAAGGGAAATATTTCATCTAATTGTAACATTGATCAAAAGTTTAAAAAGAATATTTTCACGATTCAAGCAGTTAATCCGAAACATATTAGGATAACCGTAATAAATCTCAAAATTTTCTAAATTAATTGGTTCAAACCTGACACTTATTGGGTGTGATAACATTCCCTATCAAATAAATAATAGTAATAAGCTTTGTTTAAAAGACTAAAGTCTAAATTAAATAATCAGGATAGCTGCAATTATTTAATTTAGTTTTCTTATTTATCATAAGTTAAATATGGAATTCATAAATAACTTATTTGTTACTTGTATCAATCCTTCCTGACAATTATAGATTTTTAAATTCCTGGATAGCGATAGAATAATCAATATTAAATTAAATTGTCAGATTAATTGAATATCAATCATTCATGAAATATGAGAACTCAAAACAAGAAATACTTGAATTAAAACGTGAATAAAAGTTTGAAACACAAAACTTTACAAAGTTACAATAAGAGTATTGAATCCCCTTAAATTAGAAAGATGAGTTTAGCCACACATGGCTTTCGCTCCAATTACAAAAATAGAAGAAAGACTAAGAATTGCTAAAAACGTCAAAAAGAGAGAACCTTTTCTGTTGTGAGAAACACCCCTTTTATAAGGTTTTCTAATCTAATCTTAATCTAACTCTAACTTGTAAAGATGTCTATCTAAAACAAATTCAAAATCAAACTCCTTCATGATAAGGATAAGGTGAAGTCTTCCAGTCAAACTCCAACTCTTCAAGTAATCAGTCTTATCCACTGCAACAATCTCTTCACTTTATCTAAAATTTATCATTATCATCTACAAAGTCCCAATTTGATGCAATCTCTACTTTTCATCTTCTAAAACAAAACAAACTTTAATTCCATATTTAGGCGCAAAAATAAATTCAAAAAAAGGAAATAATATCAAATAATTAGTCAAGATGAGATCTTATCAATAGAGTATAGCTAAGTTTTATTTTTGAGAACATAGACTCCTATGTATTTAGTAAAATCATCAATAAAAAGAAAAAAAATACTTATGACCCTAGGAGTACTAAAGTTCAACCATGGACTGAAATTTAAATAGTTAGTTATTTTTTACAACATAGACCTATGTATATCTAATAAAATCATCAATAAAAAGAAAAAAAAGTACTTAAGGAGAACTGAAGTTGAGTTGGGTCCCATATATCAATATAAAAAATATTGGAACTCCTAAGATCCAAAGATGCTAAAGGCATTTTCATTAGTTTTCCTAGATAACAAGATGAACAAATATTGGTAGAAGACAAATAGGAAGATATTTGATACAGTTTGATTATAAGGATGACCCAATCTACAATCTTCCAAAGAAACACTTTCACCTAACAAAAAGTATCAATTTGATGAGTACGGTAGAAAAGGACATAAAGAACATCTTTACTTGGCCCTTTTAATAGGATTTTCTTGGTGATCACTTGAAAAAAGAACAAAGACAAGGAGCGAGATCTTTTATCAAAAAAGTAATAGGGTCAAAATTCAAAGAAACATAGAGTTGTCGAATGCAAATTTTTGAATAGAGAGTAATGATTTTGTAATTTTTAGAATCAACAAAATATTATTAAATTTTTTTTGATATATGTGTAGTGAGAATGACCTTATTAAAGTGAGTAGTAGGCAAGGATTGTTTATTACCAATTCAAATTGGTTGCATCGTAATAACTTTAAAGTTCTTTAAATTGACTCATGTATGTTTTTTATAATATGATGTGTTGCACCTATGTCAGAACACCACGACATAGGTTGAAATTTTGTATTAATTGAAGATTCTAAAGATGCAGTTGGATGATATGTCAGTGGAGAATAGAATAAAGGCTATGAAGCTTGCCATGCAATGTTGGCTGGCGATAGTGAGTTACTTCTAGGAGAATATCGACACCGCAAGTGATGGACAGGATAATTATTTTTGTATTCACAAATCTGGCATAACTCTTAGATTTACGATGATTAGATTGATTCAGTCTTGAATTATTAGAAAAAGGTTATTGAGTATTGAGCATTGGTGATTGAAGATTGTTGTTGTGATAGCCTGTAAGCCAATTTGCCATTGGAGGATCATGAAGTCTCTTAAGCTAAATATCATGAGCTAGTAAATACCCATGCAATTCATGTAAAAGCACTGGTTTAGAATGAAAATTAAGAGTACAATATTTAGCACCAATAGTATGGTATATAATTGTTGGGAAACTGAGTCCGGATCTGATCTGAACCGCAGCGGAATAATCACGAAACGTTTTCGTGAGTTTTGATTTCCCGAAAACCAAGATCTATTTAATTCTATAAAATGATTAACACGAATCATAATAAAGTACAATTTAATTCGTACCTTATTCCGAAGCTTGATCTTTATCTTGATGCATCCCTCGAACCGTTTCCGAAACCGATCCG